>JAMYWD010001402.1:0-22683 GCA_028583415.1 Protea cynaroides
AGTGCAACTCGTGTGTATTTGATTAGATATTTTATAGGTTTCTTTATTTGGATTTATTAAGACATGTATGTGGTATTTAAATATTTATGTCTCAGTTGAAATAGAATAAATTGTTATTTAAATTTTAATATCACATAGATTCTCAGTTCTTCTTATTATAAGACTTACGCTATTGTGTATTTATTCGATTATGATTACGGATGTGTGTAAGTTTAGATAACGTGGGGATAGCCTATTTGAGATCCTGGATGAACTGTTGGTTTATTAGCGGGTTCATCACACCATTCGAATAGTACATTGGGGTGTGACATCGGCTGGTGATTTCGTTGGTGTTACTTCCAAATGTCAAATCATCAGTCAATTCCGATAAATCTACTATCAACACGTGCATTTAATCATTAACATACTTCTTCAATAGGAAAAGATGAAATACGTCATGCACACTTGACATAGATGGTGGTAGTGCTAACTGATAAGCCACTTTCCCACGCTTAGCTAAAATCTCATACGGCCCAACATATCTTGGACTTTATTTCCCTTTCTGTCCGAACCTTTTCAATCCTCGCATAGGCGATACCTTCAAGAATACTTTATCACCTACAACGAACTCAAGATCTCTGCCGAAGTATCACGCATATTGCTTCGACCCGGTTCCAGCTGTTCTCACTCTTTCCTTGATAATGTCGACCACTCGACAAGTCTCTTTAACAAATTTCGGTCCAACAATACTACGTTATCCCACATCATTCCAAAACAAAGGAGTTCGACACTTTTTGCCATATAGTGCTTCATAAGGTGACATCTGTATAGTAGCCTGATAGCTATTGTTATAAGCGAACTCGATCAGTGGTAATCTTTCATCCCATGATCCCTTGAAGTCAATTACACATGCTCGTAGCATATCTTCTAGAATCTGGATTGTACGCTCCGACCGTCTATCCGTGCTCGGGTGGAATGCGGTACTAAACTTCAATGTTGTACCCATAGCCTTTGCAATCCCTCCCAAAATTTAGAAGTAAATCGTGGATCTCTATCGGACACAATGCTTTCTCGGTATACCATATAATCGAACAATATTATCCACATACAGCTTTGCTAACCTTTCCAGTGTATATTGCGGTCATATTGGTATGAAGCGAGCTGTTTTAGTTAGACGGTCTACAATCACCCAAACTGCGTCAACTACTCGAGGAGTCAGTGGTAATCCCGTGATGAAGTCCATAGTGATGTAGTCCCATTTCCATGCTGGTTCCGGTAATGGTTGTAATAGTCCTGCGGGTCGTTGTCATTCAGCTTTTACTTTCTGGCAATTTAGGCACTGAGACACGAACTTAGCGACATCTATTTTCATTCCTCTCCACCAATACAGTTTCTTTAAATCATGATACATTTTTGTACTTCCCGGATGTATCGAATAGAAGGTGGTATGGGCTTCTTTCATCAGTCGGTGTCTAATGTCCACACCTTCTGTTTCAGGTATACATATTCTTCCTTTGTATTTCAATACTTTCTCTTCGTCCAAGGTGAACTCAGGATTAGTCCTACCTTTCTCGGTATCTTCTTGTACTGTTCTCAGATAAGGATCTGATTTGATAGTTGTCTTCAATTCATCCATTATATCCGGTATAATTTTCAATGCAACGAACATATTTGAAAATCGATGAATAAATCCTTGGTTGGCTGATCCATCCATTATATCTAACACATACGCTCATTGCCGTGATTGAATACCATTCCGGTAGTACACATTGCTTCGGTTGTACTAACCTCTCCTTGAGATTTTATCATTGCCTTTCTGCTCAACGCATCTACTACTACATTAGCTTTCCCCGGATGATACTGGATATCACAATTATAGTTCTTCAATAGTTCCAGCCATCTTCTTTGTCTCATATTCAATTCTTTCTGATTAAATAAATAAGTAAGACTTTTATGGTCTGACTTAATCTGAAATTTCTCTCCGTATAGGTAATGTCTCCATATCTTGACAAAGATGTACTACCGCCACTAACTCTAGATCATGAGTGGGATAATTTTTCTCATGTGTCTTTAACCGTCTTGAGGCATAAGCAATTACTTGCTCTCCTTGCATAAGCACACATCCTAATCCCAGGCCCGACGCACGGTATATAAGGTAAATGTCCGTCCCGGAACAGGAATAGTTAAAATCGGAGCGGATATCAATCCGGGTCTTCAATGTTTGGAAGCTCTCTCACATTTATCAGTCCACACAAACTTTTCCCCTTTCTTAGTCGGACTAGTAGAGAGGTACGGCAATCCGAGAATAGTCTTCCCACGAATCTCCGATAATAACCGCGAGACCCCAAAAACTTCTAATTTCTAAAACGCTCTTTGGTGCTTCCCACTTTACAATAGCCTCGATCTTCTTGGGGTCCACTTTGATACCTTCTGCAGATACTACATGGCCTAGAAGGCGACTTCCACTTAGCCAAAACTCACACTTGGTAAATTTGGCATATAACTTCTCTTTCCTTAAACGCCGTAGGGGCGGCGTTTAGGTTCTTGATATGGGTTTCTTTGTCCTTGGAATATACCAATATATCATCAATGAATACTATAACCGACGTATCCAACATGTCGTGGAAAACCCGGTTCATAAGTTCCATGAAAGTTGCTGGTGCGTTTGTTAATCCGAAAGACTTGACCAAGAACTCATAATGTTCGTGATCCGGTCCTGAAAGCTGTTTTAGGAATATCACCCTCTTTAATCTTCAATCGATGATAACCCGATCGAAGATCGATCTTAGAAAATACCTTTGCTCCTTGCAACTGATCGAACAAGTCATCGAACCTAGGTAGTGGATATCGATTCTTGATTGTCAGTTTATTCAACTCCCGATAGTCAATACATAATCGAACGCTACCGTCCTTCTTCTTTACGAATAATACAGGTGCTCCCCATGGTGATATACTGGGTCGAATATAACCCTTGTCCAGCAGTTCTTGTAGTTGCACTTTCAATTCCTTCAGTTCAGTAGGAGCCATTCTATAAGGTGCTTTTGATACTGGTGCGGCTCCGGATATAAGATCTATCTCAAACTCTGTGCTCGGTCGGGTGGTAATCCTGGTAGTTCCTCCAGAAATACGTCGGGATAGTCCCGCACTACATCAATATCTTTCAGTCGTGGTGCTTCGTTGGTTAGGTCGACCACTGATACTAGATACCCGACTGCCCCCTTCTCAAGGCACTTCTTAGCCTTCAGTGCTGAGAGTATAAGCTTGCGTCTACGGGGAAGTTTGGTTCCCAAAAAACTGAATTCTGCTCCTTCTTTAACTTTGAATGTTAGCTTCTTTTCGGCGCATAATAGGTTTGCAGAATGCCGAGCTAACCAGTCCATTCCCAAGATGACGTCAAAGTCTGCCATCTCAAGTTGTATCAAAGTTGCATCTAAGGTTTTCTCGCCAATGAGAACTGGACATGGTCCATAACCTTTCTCTAATTCTACTTCTAACCCCATTGGTGACCGTACAAGTAGTTTGTGGTCCAATGTTTTGATGGGTAAATTCAACTTCTTTCCGAATGACACAGATATAAAGGAATGAGTAGCTCCTGAATCAAAGAGTACTCTGGCGGGTACGCCATTTATAAGTACGATACATGTGATTTATTTTACTTAGTCAATATGCTCATACAATGTAATTACAACTAAAAAGGTTTCAGTCATACCTGTGATCACATCGGGTGATGCGGTAGCATCCTCGGATGTAACAGCATATACTTGTCCTTGATGTACTTGCTTCTTGGGCTTAGGACACTCCCTTATCATATGTCCCACTTGATTGCAGTTGTAACATCTCGGACCTTTAGAGTTTGGCTTTGGTTGCTGTTGCGTTACCGGGGTAGTCTTGGATGCAGCAGTAAAGCCTTGAGCACGGAAGGGTTTAAACGTCTTGTTGTTCCCTCCGTTATAGGCATTTTCGACTGACCTTTTTATGCCTCTGTTCTATGTAAAGTAGCTTTCCTTCTGGCTCGATTTCATGACTCGAGCAATTTGGATAGCTTCATTATATATCTTCTTTTCCAAGCCCAGAACGTGCTCTCTGATGCTTCCTCTCAGTCCCGTGATAAACCTACGGGTCTTAGTGTCTTCTTCCTGCATGCTGAGTGGTGCAAAGAAATACAGCTCTTCGTAACGCTGTTGATATGCATCCACGGACATCTGTCCCTGATATAAACTCAGGAATTCCTTCTCCATAGAATCTCTGAAGCTTCGGGGAAAATACTTCTCGAAGAACGCTTCTTTATAGATAGCCCAAGTCAGTAGTGTCACACCCCAATTCTGATCCAACCAGAATGGTGTGAGTGAACCGTCATCGAACCAACGGTTTACACCAGGATCTCGAATAGGCTGTGTCCATTCATACAAACCATTACACATAACCATAATCAGAATATAAATATACAGCGGAAGACTTTAAATAGAATGAACTGAGTATCAATTGATAATAAAATATCCAATTATTCAAATCCAAACATAAACTATAGTATCTTTTACATCTCTTAATACCAAACAAAAATAATGGAAACGACTAAATAAAAATACATCACAAGTACACGCAGAAAGGGCACTCGCATGAAGCATCATGCTCGTCCTCCCCTGCTTGTACATCCAGAGCAGCCACACCACCGTACGCTGGAGCGTTCACATAGTCGTCCACAGTGTATCCTGCATCAACATCTAAAAACATGTATATATACAAGGGGTGAGCTACCAACACAGCTCAGTAAGACAATCAGACAGTTTCACAAGATTATGCATGAGTAACAATCAATTTTATGCTGTGGTCTGGTTTTAAGTTTGCAATGTGCTATAGAAAGGTTTGGTAGCCCCCGCACCTCTATACACAAGTGTGTGGCACCTCATGGATCACACCCCCATTGGCCTACATGCACCCATCATGGAATAGAGATAGAGCTAAGATACCCACGTAACTCCCCTGATACTCTACCCATACCAGTACCTAAGCCCCTACTGGCCAGGGCTTGCAAACTGGGCTCGCAACTAACCAATCTTATATGTCATCAATGTACGCTCTATCCCAGCACAGCCGTCTACGGCATAGAGATAGAGCTAAGGCATTCCCACACCTCCCCTGATGCCCTATCCGCAACTAACTCACTAGGATAGAAACAATACGCAGGTAGACCCTATCCCAACATAACTCCCTACGGCATAGAGATAGAGCTAAAGCGTCGTGGACAAGCCAGCGTCGACTCGGAGACCACAGAACCACATAACAATGGCCGGGACAACATCAATATCGGAGACCACCGTACCAAGACCTACCCCTGATACCCCACCCGTACCAAGCATGTTAAGATAGAATACTACAAAAGGTGCTAATGTGAAGAGCGATCCCAGGCCCATGCCCCACTCCACACACTAACGAAAATAATCACATGCCTAACAATCACATCCTATCAATGCATGAACAGTAATAATAACTGAAAGTAAAGGATGGCATGTGAAAATGCACAAACAACACATCTCATATAATCAGGTGATTAACATCGACTTATTGTCCATTAATTATTAGGTTTAGGTCAGATTCCCTTACCTGACGCTCGTTGGTTAGCTTGCTCCACGTCGCAAGATCCAAACGACAAGTCACAAAGTCCTACAATATTATTAGGGTTTCATTAAAATAACATTCTTAGAGTTTCATGTTGGTCGGAAACCAACATGGTTACAAAATACCCTCACAGAGCTGACCGGTGGCATGTACCGGTCGCAGCTCTGTGGGAAAGACTGGCGACCGGTATGGTTAGCCGGTCCCCACAGACAACCTCCCGAGAGATAGCGGTCGCAACATACCGGTCACACTATGTGCAACCGGTATAGTCGACCGGTATGTCTCCAGAAGACCATACATGGGTTTTTCGACTGCCGACGATCATCCTCCATGGATTTTCAGGGTTTCTCCTTTCCATTCTAAGTCTAATCATTGAGTTACAGTTCCCCCACTCATTCAAGTCTCGTTTCGATGAATATCATCTCGAAACTCGAATCTAGGGTTTGATGGCAACTTAGGGTTTATTGGCCAATTTAGGGTTTTAAATCAATACCTACTTTGCATGGTATTGATCCACCCACACAACTAACATAGGGTAAGAAGATGGATTCAAACACTTACCGTTGACTGGCGTAATGAGAGCGTCGTCGAACGGTAATGGCGGCACCTCCTTCTTCTTCCTAGCTCCTTCTTCTTTCTGAGCTCTTTCTCTTCTCTAGGGTTTGTGAGAGACAATGGAAAGGATTTGGGAAGGCTTAAGGGTGTATTTATAGGCTAAAAGTAGGGTTTAGTAACCCTACTAGGATTAGAAAACTTTTAGGATTCAAAATCAGGAAAGCGAGACCCGCAGAGACCAATTTCCAGATTCTCGCACATAGCTGCGCAGGCCATACCGGTCGACCAGTACCAAGACCGGTACCATCGACCGGTATACCTAAAATCAGGTATAATTGGTCGACTTCGGTCTGATTTTGTACCTGTTTGTTATCCGCTTGCCCCGTCTGGCCTGGTGATGATCGGAAGACCTGTCATGACACAAAACCAAGGTTTAGACCGGGTTTTCAGAGTGCGGGTCTTACAACTCCACCACCCTTAAAAGAAATTTCATCCCGAAATTCGCATATAGGTTTCACAACTCCCCCACCCTTAAAATAAATTTCGGCCTCGAAATTTTAACGTACCTTGATCGTCAAAAAGGTTAGGGTACTCCTTCCTCATCGCGCTCTCTTCTTCCAAAGTAATTTCCTCCACATTTTGGCTTCTCCAATGCACCTTTACATAGTGGATATCCTTGGTTCGAAGTTGCTGAACTTTTCGGCTTGAGAGCATTACAGGCACCACTTCGAAAGTTAAGTCTTCAGTCAAGTCTGGAGGATCAGCGATCAAGATATGCGATGGATCTCTGACATACTTCTTCAGTAATGATACATGGAACACATTACGAACGCTAGACATAGATGGTGGTAGAGCCAATTGATATGCTACATTACCACGTCGGGTCAATATCTCATACGGTCCCACATACCTGGGGCATAGCTTCCCCTTTTTACCAAACCGTTTCAGACCTCGCACCGGTGATACCTTCAAGAACACTTTGTCACCCACTACAAACTCCAGATCTCGACGTCGGTTATCCGCATAGTGCTTCTGCCGAACTTGAGCTGTCTTTACTCTCTCTTTGATCTGATGAATCACTCGGCAAGTTTCTTCAACAAACTCTGGTCCTACAATTCTTCTTTCTCCCACCTCGTTCCAAAATAGAGGTGTACGACACTTCTTCCCATAAAGTGCTTCATATGGGGCCATCTGAATTGGAGCCTGATAACTGTTGTTGTAAGCAAACTCGATAAGTGATAGCTTCTCATCCCAAGCTCCCTTGAAGTTTAATGCACAAGCTCAGAGCATATCTTCCAAAATTTGAATAGTTCGCTCTGACTGTCCGTCCGTCTGAGGGTGGAAAGCTGTACTGAACTTCAACTTTGTTCCCATAGCTTTCTGTAATCCTTCCCAGAACTTCGATGTAAAACGGGGATCTCTGTCAAATACTATACTCTCTGGAACGCCATGAAGTCTGACTATATTATCCACATATAACTTGGCCAGTTTCTCCATGGTATACTGAGGTCTGACCGCAATAAATCGAGCTGTCTTGGTGAGTCGATCTACTATAACCCAAACTGCATCCACTGACCTTGGTGTCAAAGGTAAGCCAGTGACGAAATCCATAGTGATACAATCCCACTTCCACGCAGGTTCCGGTAATGGCTGTAGTAAACCTGTGGGTCTCTGCCTTTCTGCTTTAACTTGTTGACAATTCAGACACTGGAACACGAAACGAGCTATATCGGCTTTCATACCCCTCCACCAATAAAGTCTTCTTAGATCATGGTACATCTTGGTACTTCCTGGATGCACCGAATATGGAGTGTAATGAGCTTCAGTCATAACTCGATCTCTGATATCGCAGTCTTCACTCTCAGGTATACATAACCATCCACGATACCTGAGTACCTTGTCTGAATCCAAGGTAAAGTCAGGATTGCACATACCCTTCTCCAAGTCTTCTTGCACTGTCTTGAGATGTGGATCCTGTAGGATTGCTGCCTTGACTTCATCAATTAGATCCGGTGAGATTTTCAAAGCGGCGAACATCATGGTGAACTTATGAATCAAGCCTTGCTCAACTGGATCTTCTGCAGTCTCTATAATATGTTCTTCATCAATTTCCATTGAACTCGAGGCTGCAGCACACAATGCAGCATTTGTACTTGGTCCTGCCTCAGGTTTCGATGCCCACTTTCTGCTTAAGGCGTCAGCCACAACATTTGCTTTACCCAGATGATACTGGATGTCGCAATCATAATCTTTCAATAATTCCAGCCATCTCCTCTGTCTCATATTCAGATCCTTCTGAGTAAAAAGATAAGTTAAGCTCGTGTGATCTGACTTGATCTGAAACTTTTCACCGTACAAGTAGTGTCTCCAAGTCTTGATTACATGAATGACCGCTGCTAGCTCCAAGTCATGCATAGGATAGTTCTTCTCATGCTCCTTTAACTGTCTTGATGCGTAAGCAATCACATGTTCTCCTTGCATCAATACACACCCGATTCCCAACCCCGAAGCATCCGTATATAAAGTAAATGGTACGCTTGGTTCTGGGATGGTCAAGATAGGTGCAGAGACTAGTCATGACTTCAAAGTCTGAAAGCACTTCTCGCACTCATCTGTCCATATGAATTTCTCTCCCTTCTTGGTCAATCTGGTGAGTGGAACAGCGATCCTGGAGTAATCTTCCACGAATCTTCTATAATAACCAACCAACCCAAGGAAACTACGAATCTCCGCAACAGATTTTGGTGCTTCCCATCCTACTATAGCAGCTATCTTGCTTGGATCAACCTTGATACCGTCTTCAGATACAACATGGCCCAAGAAAGCCACTTCCTTCAGCCAAAACTCGTACTTCTTAAATTTTGCATAAAACTTCTCTTGTCTCAGTCGTTGTAGGGCTGCCCTCAAGTGCGATGTATGAGTCTCCATGTCCTTAGAGTAGATCAATATGTCATCGATGAATACGATGACCGAAGTGTCCAACATATCATGAAACACTCGGTTCATCAGTTCCATGAACGACGCTGGAGCATTGGTCAACCCGAAAGACAAAACAAGAAACTCATAATGCCCGTACCTCGTTCTGAAAGCAGTCTTCGGAATATCTCCGGCCTTGATCTTCAATTGGTGATACCCTGATCGGAGATCGATCTTCGAGAAAACCTTTGCACCCTGTAACTGGTCAAACAAATCATCGATCCTAGGCAAAGGATACCGATTCTTGATCGTCAACTTGTTCAGTTCACGGTAGTCAATACACAGCCTTACACTTCCATCCTTCTTCTTGACGAATAATACCTGTGCTCCCCAAGGTGATATACTAGGTCGTATGAAGCCCTTATCCAACAATTCTTGTAACTGGGTCTTCAACTCCTTTAACTCGGTCGGGGCCATTCTGTATGGTGCTTTAGACACCGGCACCGAACCTGGCATAAGGTCTATCACAAATTCTGTAGCCCTGTCTGGTGGTAAACCTGGGAGATCTTCTGGAAATACATCTGGAAACTCTCGTACCACCTCTAGATCTTCCATCTTTGGTACCTCCGCAGTGGTGTTGACTACAGATACTAGATAACCCACTCCCCCCCTTCTCTAAGCATCTTTTAGCTTTTAGGGCGAAGAGAATCAGCTTTCGCTTCCTGGATAGCTTGATCCCAGCGAAGCTATACTCCCTTCCTTCTTTGTCAGTAAGCACAAGCTTCCTTTCACCACATAATAGGACGACTGAATGACATCAAAGTCTGTCATCTCAAGTAGTACTAGATTTGCTTCTAAGTCTCGGCCCTCAATACATACAGTACATGGTCCATAATATTCGGTCAAAGCCACTTCGACTCCTAGTGGAGAGCGAACTATCAAGCTTGGGTTCAAATGCTTGATTGGTAACTCCATTCGCTTCCCAAAAGAATTAGAAACAAAGGAGTGCGTGGCCCCAGAGTCAAATAATACTCTGGCGGGTATACCAACTACATTTACAACTCCTGAAATTTATTGCCCCTTAGTTCTACATGCTCATACAAAATGAAAGAATAAGCCAAATAGTAAGGGATAGAGTCGTACCAGTTACCACATCAGGTGATGCGGCTGCCTCTTCAGTGGTGACCGCATACACTTTTCCTTGCTGGGGAGGTTTCTTCTTAGGTAGGGTGCAATTCCTTGCGACATGTCCCAGCTGCTGACAGTTATAACATTTGATATTTGGGTTGTGTCCAGCGAACTGTGGCACAGGTGGTGTCGGGTTGTTTCTCGCAGGTACTGTAGCGGTCTGTGCCCTGTATGGGCGGACGGGTCTGTTGTTACCGCCACCCGAACTCTCACTAGCAGTTCTCTTCACTCCCCTGTTCTGAGCGAAGAAGCTATCCCTCTGACTGGACTCTATCACCCTCGCAACCTGCACAGCCTCGTTGTAGATCTTCTTGTCCAAACCCAAGATATGCTCTCTGATGCTTCCATGTAGTCCCATAGTGAACCTACGTGTCTTGGTCTCTTCTTCTTGCATACTTGCCGGTGTGAAGAAGAATAGCTCTTCGTACCTCTGCTGATAAGCATCCACGGTCGATTGAGATTGTTGTAGGTTGAGGAACTCCTTCTCCATTTGGTCTCTAAAACTCTTCGGAAAGTATTTATCGAAGAAGGCAGTTTTAAACACTTCCCAATCCACCAGTGTATACTTGGTTTCCAGATATGTCCGTGTAGAATTCCACCAAGCATTTGCGTCTTCTTTCAGCATATGAGTGGCAAATAATACTTTTTCCTCCTCAGTACATGTCATCAATCGGAAGTTCTTTTCCAACCCACTGTGTTGGCCACAATGGTTTCCCTGTTCTACCAGTGAATGATGAAGGCTTCAACTTCAGGAATCTATCCACCGCCCTACTCAGATCGTGTTGTCCATGCGTGTCTGCTCCGTACCATGGTGGTGGGTACGGATAAGCTCCCGGGTAAGCAGAAGGCGACGAAAACTGATGCGGTGGTGGTACGTTCTGTGCTTGGCCCCTCGGCCTTGGACTACCCTGCATTGGCTATGAGGACATTTTCTCTCCAGACTCAGGCATATCTCTAGTGGGAACAGAACCTGTTGGCCTGAGCATCTTCAGTACCTCGCTCAGGAACTCCTTCTGTTGAGCTTGCATCTGATAGACCAGGTTGGTAACAATGGTCTCAGAATCCCTGTGAGGTGGGCCAGGAAAATTTATCGGTACTTCTGGAACCTGTTCCTCCTCCACTTCAGGACTTGGTTCTCAAACCTGGTCTTGATCAACTTGTTCTTCTTCTAGGCGCATCCTGGCCTGATGACGCTTCCGACCCCTTCAACAGTTTCCGCCTGCCATCTCAGACTATTTTATTTGGATCTGAGAAGAAGACATAACATGTGAGAACATCAATAATAGTAGTGTTAGTCTTGAATAATGCAAGGGGAAATAGTCGAGAAGTAACATTTCAATTTACACAATTTTTAAAATTTTAAATTCAATTTTTCTGGCTTTTTGGTGCATACCGGTCGCAACATACCGGTCGCACCCCTGTGGGATATGCTGCGGCCGGTATAGTTGACCGGTTAGAATCAAAATTCTGACTGAGACATAGCGGTCGCAACATACCGGTCGACACTCTGTACACAGTGTTGCGACCGGTATAGTCGACCGGTCAGAATAAAAATTCTGACCGAGACATAGCGTTCGCATATATCTGAGTGATACCGGTCGACCGGTATAGGCAAAACCGTCGACCGGTATGCCTATACTGGTTATAAAATCGGGAAAAAGTGAGAAAATCTCACTTTTTCTCCTCCTTTCTTTTCCAGTGGCGATTCTTCTTTGGAGACTGAGTTGCTACAGTCCGACCGGTGCTATTTGAAGGCGATTTCTTCCACTCAAGAGCTAGTACATCGTCTCTAGGTATGATCCCTCCCTCCCCATCATCTCTTTATCATTTTCCCATATCGTCTATATGTAGAAATTTAGGTTTTTCTTTGTTCGAGATGTTTCAACCGTAAGAACTCTTTTCCTTCGACTTGGAAAGGGTTTAGGGACCCCCAAGAGCAAAAGCCCTCAACTAATTTGGGGTTCCACCGAATGGTTTACATAAAAATTGAATTTTTCATATTTTGACCTAGGTTTAAAAAAAAAAATTTCGAAATTTCTAATTTTTCTTAAATTCTTGAAATTTCTCAGTTGAATTGCTTGTGATTGGTTTGTTGAAGAGTGTGGGGGTTACGTAAGTCCTCCTCCCCATGTTTTTGGGTGAGTTCGAGGCTTTTTCCCAAATTACTATCGTTATGCTACCGAAATTTCGACAGTTTTCGACAATTTCTAACTTTTCTCTTGTTTTTCTTTTGTTTTGCAGTTTAAATGGCTCCTAGACGCGCTCTCGGGAAATGCCCTCATGGCTCTAGTTCTCGGGCTCCCTCACCACCAGTTCCACAGCTAGATGAGCTATGGTTTCGTTCCTTGGAAGCACAAGCTCGGTTCCCATGGTTCGATAATAAAAGTATTGAATCAGGGCGCCGGGTCAACCTGGAACAACTGCATCGGTTCAATGTCGAGGCGGCTTTTGGCGCTCTAGGTTGTTTGCCGGTTATTTCCTACACAGAGACTACACGACCCAACTTGGTCAAGCACTTCTATGTGAACTTAGAACTTGAAGGGGATGTCGAAGATATGAACCAGTGTAGGGATCTGCGCATCACCAGCTACGTCTGGGGTGTACATATTTCATTTAACACCCATCAGTTGGCTGATCTTCTTGGGATTCCCAACGATGGAGATTTGGTATACTGCGCCCCCAAGGTGAAAGGTTATTTGACTGACGATTTGCGCCGAGAGATAGCGCATCAGATATTAAACCCTGGAGCCCTTATGAAGGCGGCTAGCCTGAGACCTATACCTCGGGTATATAGTCGCATTATTCACCACAACATAGTGCCACAGAGCGGCCACTACAGTGAGTTGTCCCAGCTCACCCAGTACGTTACTTATTACGTCTGCACAGGGGAGCGGATCTCACTTCCCTATCTCATCATCCGGACTATGCATCGCGCGGCCGTGGCCGATCGGGCCAGCAACCTTCCATATGGCCGTCTCGTCACTTTCCTTCTTCGCCGTCTGGGCGTGAGCATGAGAGGTGAGGTATCCGTTGAGGACACCATGACATCCGACATCGACTGGGATGCTATTCAGAGGATGCAGATGGTCAATCTGCCGATTAGTGACGATGAGTTGGAGGCTCGCCCTCGTCCACTTGGGAGAGTAGCAGCGGCAGCAGCAGCAGCAGCCGCGGCCAATGCGGCCTATGCGGCAGAGATGGGTGATGACGATGATGACGATATGGTCGGGGAAGCACCGGTGCTGCCCCACAGCCCGCACTGCACCACCACCATCTGTCCCTACAGCTGGACCATCTCAGCCTCCTCCCGACTCAGTGATGGGTATGTTTATGGAGCTCAGGGACGCTCAGCAGGAGATAAGCCGTGACTTACCACAGTTGACTCGCAGCCTCCGAGTCACACAGGATCAGGTACACTGGCTCAGGGTTGCTTACGAGCGAGACTATGATATAGTGGACCCCATACCTCTTAGGCCCCCTACCTCATGATTTTTCTTTCACTTACTCATGACTGTTTTACATATAACAAGGTAACTGTCCGGTTTGTAGACCGTACCCTGTAATACTATTTATCAGATACTCATTTTCTTAGTTATTGAAAGTTTCAAGGTTTTTCCTAACTAGTGTATGTGCAAATGTTAAGTTTCATATTTAACATAGTATATTATTCTCTTTCTTAGTCCGTCTCAGGTATCAAACAATGCTTAAGGTGCGTTTGTATTAAGATTTTTAATTTTTTCCTACCTCAGTTCATCGACTCAGTTAAGTGCAATATGGTTTGTTGGAACAGAGCCCGAGGGCTCTGATACCAAGTTGTTACACCCCAATTCTGATCCAACCAGAATGGTGCGAGTGAACCGTCATCGAACCAACGGTTCACACCAGGATCTCGAATAGGCCGTGTCCATTCATACAAACCATTACACATAACCACAATCAGAATATAAATATACAGCGGAAGACTTTAAATAGAATAAACTGAGTATCAATTGATAATAAAATATCCAATTATTCAAATCCAAACATAAACTATAGTATCTTTTACATCTCTTAATACCAAACAAAAATAACGGAAACAACTAAATAAAAATCCATCACAATTACACGCAGAAAGGGCACTCGCATGAAGCATCATGCTAGTCCTCCCCTGCTTGTACATCCAGAGCAGCCACACCACCGTACGCTGGAGCGTTCACATAGTCGTCCACAGTTTAGCCTGCATCAACATCTAAAAACATGTATATATACAAGGGGTGAGCTACCAACACAGCTCGGTAAGACAATCAGACAGTTTCACAAGATTATGCATGAGTAACAATCAATTTTATGCTGTGGTCTGGTTTTAAGTTTACAATGTGCTATAGAAAGGTTTGGTGGCCCCCGCACCTCTATCCACGAGTGTGTGGCACCTCATGGATCACACCCCCATTGGCCCACATGCACCCATCATGGAATAGAGATAGAGCTAAGATACCCACGTAACTCCCCTGATACTCTACCCATACCAGTACCTAAGCCCCTACTGGCCAGGGCTCGCAAACTGGGCTCGCAACTAACCAATCCTATATGTCATCAATGTACGCTCTATCCCAGCACAGCCATCTACGGCATAGAGATAGAGCTAAGGCATTCCCACACCTCCCCTGATGCCCTATCCGCAACTAACTCACTAGGATAGAAACAATACGCAGGTAGACTTTATCCCAACATAACTCCCTATGGCATAGAGATAGAGCTAAAGCGGCGTGGACAAGCCAGCGTCGACTCGAAGATCACAGAACCACATAACAATGGTCGGGACAACATCAATATCGGAGACCACCGTACCATGACCTTTCCCTGATACCCCACCCGTACCAAGCATGTTAAGATAGAATACTACAAAGGGTGCTAATGTGAAGAGCGATCCTAGGCCCATGCCCCACTCTACACACTAACGAAAATAATCACATGCCTAACAATCACATCCTATCAATGCATGAACAGTAATAATAACTGAAAGTAAAGGATGGCATGTGAAAATGCACAAACAACACATCTCATATAATCAGGTGATTAACATCGACTTACTGTCCATTAATTATTAGGTTTAGGTCAGATTCCCTTACCTGACGCTCGTTGGTTAGCTTGCTCCACGTCGCAAGATCCAAACGGCAAGTCACAAAGTCCTACAATATTATTAGGGTTTAATTAAAATAACATTCTTAGAGTTTCATGTTGGTTGGAAACCAACATGGTTACAAAATACCCTCACAGAGCTGACCGGTGGCATGTACCGGTCGCAGCTCTGTGGGAAAGACTGGCGATCGGTATGGTCAGCCGGTCCCCACAGACAACCTGCCGAGAGATAGCAGTCGCAACATACCGGTCGCACTATGTGCAACCGGTATAGTCGACCGGTATGTCTCCGGAAAATCATACATGGGTTTTTCGACTGTCGACGATCATCCTCCATGGATTTTTAGGGTTTCTCCTATCCATTCTAAGTCTAATCATTGAGTTAGAGTTATCCCCCACTCATTCAAGTCTCGTTTCGATGAATATCATCTCGAAACTCGAATCTAGGGTTTGACGGCAACTTAGGGTTTATTGGCCAATTTAGGGTTTTAGATCAATACCTACTTTGCATGGTATTGATCCACCCACACAACTAACATAGGGTAAGAAGATGGATTCAAACACTTACCATTGACTGGCGTAATGAGAGCGTCGTCGAACGGTAATGGCGGCACCTCCTTCTTCTTCCTAGCTCCTTCTCCTTTCCAAGCTCTTTCTCTGCTCTAGGGTTTGTAAGAGACAATGGAAAGGATTTGGGAAGGCTTAAGGGTGTATTTATAGGCTAAAAGTAGGGTTTAGTAACCCTACTAGGATTAGGAAACTTTTAGGATTCGAAATCTGGAAAGCGAGACCCGCAGAGACCAATTTCCAGATTCCAGCACATAGCTGCGCAGGCCATACCGGTCGACCGGTACCAAGACCGGTACCATCGACCGGTATACCTAAAATCAGGTATAATTGGTCGACTTCGGTCCAATTTTGTACCTGTTTGTTATCCGCTTGCCCCGTCTGGCCCGGTGATGATCGAAAGACCTGTCATGACACAAAACCAAGGTTTAGACCGGGTTTTCAGAGTGCGGGTCTTACAAGTAGGGCGTGCTTGGTCAATAGGTAAGCCCTAGTAGATTTTCACAATGATGTGCGTCACCCTTTAGCATGAAGGTGGCACATAGTACTTTTTCTTCTTTAGTGATGGTCATCATAAGAAAGTTTTCTCCATCTCGTCGATCCAATGTGCTGGCCATAACGGATTCGACGGTTTATCGTTAAATTCCTTGGGCTTCATCTTCAGAAATCTCTCAACCAGTCGAGAGTGATCCAGCTGATTTTGGGGGTATGCCCCAAACATGGGTTGTGGATACTGATAGTTAACCTGAGCTGCTTCCGGACCTGGTACTGGAATCTGTGCAACTGGTGGTTGAGGTTTTTGAGGTGCTGGGTGGTTACCCACCGGTGCTGCACTGGCTTGTCCCGTCTGTATGGGTGTAGCATGTATGGCTTGGAACATAATTCTCATTGCAACTTGCATTTGAGCCTGTGCGTGTTGCATCCGTTGCAGCTGTTGTGCTAAATTCATCACCACTGTTGCTAACTCTGGTGGTGGAGGTGGCAAATTTGTAGGATTTTCCTGGTCTGGATTTTCTGGTACATATATATTCTCCTGGTTAGTTTCCTCCATAGGTGGTGGTGGTGGAACTGCATTTCAGCTCTGTCTGGTTACTCTACATCCAGACATAATTTCTTCTAAGATTGGTGGTGCGTGAAAATTATCAAAATAGGTGAGACAATCATTTATACTTCATGTAGGCACGTTCATCGATGTAAAATTCCAAAATTTCCAGTTCATTTTATGAAAAATACAGTCTTTTCTATGCAGGGTCGATGGTGGGGGTCGATGGTATGTCAGACCCTCAGTATCCGACCCTGGGAATGACCTGTTCTTCTCGAGAGCTGAGGGTCGATGTGAGGGTCGATTGGTATCCGACCCTCAGTATCTGACCCTGGGTTTTCTGTCAGATTCCTGAGAGCCGAGGGTCGATGGGAGGGTCGATGGTCCTGGTCGAATTTTCCGACCCTCAGACCAAAAATCAGACCTTTAAGATCTGATTCTGGGTTCATTCTCTGTTATTTTCCTCCCGTTTTGACTCGTCTCTCACCTCTGAGTTGCTACAGTGCCACTCCGCTATTTTGGTCAATTTGGATCCGTGTTTCAACATCAACATCATCCCTACAGGTATGTTTTCCCATTTTTACCTGTTTTTAGGTTTCCATTTCTAGGTTTTGGTCCAATTAACCCGTATTTTTCAAATTAAACTTTTTCCAATCGTAAAAATTTGATTTTTAATGGGGGCTTTTGTTATTGGTGTCTCGAGGAACGAAAGCCCTCAAAAATTTTTGAGTTTCATCGGTTGGTTATCGAGAACTTGGATTTTTGCTCTTTTTGCCCTAATTTGTCGAAATTTTTGATTTCTTGAAATTTCTTCAAATTGGACCTCATTAGTTAAAATTTCCTAATGTATGTGTATTGTAGGATACGTTAAAACCTACGTAAGTCCTCCTGCCCATGTGTATGGGTGACAAGTGAGGCTTTTGGCCACTTACGTCGTTATAATGTCAAATTTCAAATTTTTATCCTATTAACTCATTATCTGTTTTTCTTTGCAGATACCATGGCTCGTACTAAGGTACCCAAAGTTCATGATCTGCTTCGCTTCCGCTCTAATGAAGCCGATGCACAGTATGCCCACTACACTCGTAAGAAGGTAGAGGGTGGTCGTTTGGTGAACTTGGCTGAGCTAGCCCTGTTCAATGTGGAGAGAGCATTTGGTGATATGGGGTGGCTCCCTGTCATCACTTACGACGCGTGCACATGCCCGGATTTAGTGCGGCAGTTTTATTGTAATCTCCAGGTGGTGGGGGATTACAATGCTGTGGATAGGGGTCACGAGCTACGCATCACTAGCTATGTAAAGGGAGTGAACATTTCATTTGACTATCGGCAGCTGGCCGATCTACTGGGCATTCCCTATGATGGCCCTATGGTTTACTGTGCGCCTGGAGAGCCCTAGTTTGTTTCCATGGAGATGAGGGTTGAGATTGATAGTCAGCTGCTACGACCTGATCGCTGGCAGATGAGAGCTTGTTATATGCGTCCGGCTCCACGGGTCTTCTGCAAGATTATCCAGCATAATCTGATTCCGTAGAGTGGCCATTACGAGAGGGTTTCTCAGCTGACCCAGTATCTATTGTACAGCATATGTACTAGACAGCCCGTCTGCCTTCCATACATTATCATGCGGACTATGATCAGTGCCACACTACCCAGTCATAGGGGTAATCCACCCTATGGACGTATGATCACTGTTCTGCTTACTCGCCTGGGGGTTGATTTGGTGGATGAGAAGATTCAGGAGAAAACCTTCTCGTCGCCTCTAGATTGGGAGGCTATCTGCAAGATGGGTATGCGGGATGCCCAAGTTAGTAACGAGGAGAGGAACGAGATGGTGTGCCCTCACACTCGCATCGAGATTGCTGACGCTGAGGCAGCATCTGCTGCTGCTAGAGCTCATGCGGATCCTGCCGATGATGATGACCGCATGTATATGGATGTCGACTCGATACCATCGCCTTCACCTACACATGCGACTGGAGTTGGTACTTCTTCTGCGGTGGATCCTACACCTGAGACTGGTCCTTCTCATGCGGCTGGTCCTTCACGCCCACCTTCTGATATGATGGAGATGTTGCATGAGATAAGAGAGGCTCAGCACAGATCTGATCTGAGGATGGAGGAGCTTCTAGACGCCCAGCGCCGGACAGATCAGCGGGTGGCTGATCTTACAGCTAGTCTTCAGGCGACTCAGACCCAGGTGGCCTGGTTGACCAAAATCTATGCCGAGGACTATGACAGAGACCGCGAGGCACCGCCTCCTCCTTCACCTCCAGCTTCTTGATTGTATTTATTTTCTTGTACTACAGAGTAACTGTCTAGGTTGTGGACTGTACTCTGCTTTATTTGTGTATATACATTTGTGTCTCTCATATGGTATGTAAAATTATTTCTCCCTTAATAGATGTATTATTCCCTTTTTAAATTTGGTATCAACCATCACTTGTGCTTATAGTGTGTTTGTATTAAAGTTTTTACTTTTATCCTATCTCAGTTCACAATTGTCTTGAATGTATGCTAGTTCAGCGGACAAGGCCTGAGATGCTCTGATACCAAGTTGTCACACCCCAATTCTGTACTATTCAGAATGGTGTGATGAACCGCTAACAAACCAACGGTTCAACCAGGATCTCGAGTAGGCTATATCCGTGTTATCTAAACTCCATACATCCACATAAATAATCAGAGTAAATAAAACAAATAGCGGAAGTCTTATAATAAAATGAACTGAGAATCTATTGTGATATCAATAGTTAAATAACAAATTATTCTGTATCAACTAAGACATAAGTAAATAAATATCAAATACATGTCTTTAATAATCTAAATAAATAAAACTAAAAATCTAATCGAATACACATGAGTTGCACTCGCAAGAGATGTCATGTGTATCCACTTCATCTTCAGCTACGATCACTGCAACGTTTCCGTACTCTGGAGCATTTATATAGTCTTCAACGGTTAAACCTGTAACATCAACTAAAAATATTCGACGTCGAAGGGTGAGCACACATCATGGCTCAGTGAGCAAACAAAACAATGCAACAATACATATGCATGCAATCAATTTATATCTTTGGTCCGGTTTAAAGTTTACACTGTGCTATAGAAAGGATAGGTGACTGCCGCACCTCTATACACAAGTGTGTGGTATGCCCAATGACTCCTGCACTGTCGCCCACAACACCCAAAATGGCACAATATACACCCCATGAAAATGGCATGACTGTACCGGTTGATACCATACCAACAAATAAACCCATGCTGGCTAGGGTTGCAAACTGGACTCGCAACTAACCAATCTTAATGCCAAACAGTGTATCCAAGGCCTCACCCCAGTATCCCTCAGAATATCCATAGAGATAGAGCTAAGGCCCCCCCGGTAGAGTCAGAGACTACAAGGACCGATACCACCTCCCCTGATGCTCTACGACATAATAGTTCTGCTAAGGTAATGGCGATACGACGACATCAGTGGACATGACTTGAGTAGACCATGGCACAATATACACCCCATGAAGAACGATCATGGTTGTACCGGTTGATACCATCCCTACCCTCACCATATACACTGGCAAAACACAAACATTCACATGCATATTCCTATCATCATTATCATCATCATGTTATAAGCAGTAAAACAAATATGCATGAATAATTAATAGAAATATTGGATGGCATGTTGAATGCACACACAAGCATACACGCATAGAATCAATATGGCATTAGACTCAAGAAGTAAAATAGTTTATTATTAACCAGTTAGTTTAGGTCTTGTTCCCTCACCTTAGCTTGCTAATGGATACTCTTCTAAGCTTTAGAATCACCTTTATAATGTTATTATATTGCTAGAAGACCTAACAAAGTCGATAAAATTTATTTAGAATTTATTCAGAATTTAAAAACCATTCTCTTAACTGAGGGTCGGAGGTAGGGTCGGAGTCATGATCTACCCTGGGTGCGACCCTCCCCAATCTAAACTTCCCGAACACTGAGAGTCGATCCTCAGGATCACATAGGGTCGGATGGTCATCGACCTTCTGTTCGACCCTCGGTGGATTTTGGTCAATTTCCCTCCTTTTAGTCCATCCTTTGTGTTTTGGGTCCTATGGCTTTCTCCTACAGTCCATTCAACATTCATTCCATGGTCTAGAACCATGAATCATCCACCTAGATAGCTTTCATGTAATCTCCCATAGTTTTCTATGAAAATCTAACCATGGGTTGATGGTTTGGGTTTCTCCGAGATCATACTCTCATCATTATCTAACCTAAGGTCTGTAGAAACTTATGGAATTAGTATCCATACCTGAGAAGATTACTCCCTCTTTGCAACTCTTCTCCTTTTTGCTATCTTCTTTTCCTTGCTTCTCTTCTTCTCCTTTTCCTTCTCTTCTCTTTCTCTCAATTCAATTAGGGTTGTAAAAGGTGTGAAAGAGGCTTAGGGACATCCTTTAAATAGAGTAGAAACATCCTAAAATAAGTCCCTTTGAGATTAGGAAAGAATCCAAATCAAAAATTAGGAAATTTCCTAATTTAAGTTTCAGCGGCAACTAAGGGTCGATGGGAGGGTCGATGATCCCGTCGACCCTAGGGTTCCTAAGGTGTCCGACCCTCCCTATAAAACTGAGGGTCTGACTTTCTGTCTTGGGGGGTCCGACCCTCCTTTGCTGGGTATGCGACCCTCCCCTTAAATTGAGTGTTTTAGGGTCGATTTGATACCTGGGATCATGATCTCCTTCACGCCCTTGGTCCATTTGACTCAACCATGATCGGTAAACCTGGTTCAAGGTGATAAGACCGGGTTAGTTTGATAGGGGTCTTACATAATGTCCCACTTGATTACAGTTACAGCATTTTACTCCTTCATTATTTTGCTTTTGTTAAGGTTGGACTATTGGAGTAATCTTGGCTGCAGCATTAAAACCTTGAGTACGGAAGGATTTAAATGTCTTCGTGTTCCCTCCGTTATATAAATTTCCATTTGGCCTTTTTACACCTCTATTCTGAGAAAAATAGCTCTCCATCTGGCTTGACTCTATCACTCGAGCAATCTGTACTGCTTCATTATAAACATTCTTATCTAGTCCTAGAACATGCTCATGAATGCTTCACCTAAGTCCCATGATGAACCTTCGGGTTTTAGTATTTTCCTCCTGCATGCTAGAGGGAGCAAAGAAAAATAGCTCTTCATAATGCTGTTGGTATGCATCCACCGTCATCTATCTCTGATACAGACTCAGAAACTCTCTTTCCATTGCATCTCTGAAACTTCTGGGAAAATACTTCTCGAAAAATGCTTCTTTATAGGTAGCCCAGGTCAATTGGGCGTGCTTGGTTAACAGATAACGTCGAGTAGACTTCCACCAGTGGTGTGCATCGCCTTTCAGCATAAATGTTGCATACAGTACTTTCTCTTTCTCATTAACCGTCATCATCATGAAATTCCTTTCCATCTCGTCGATCTAGCAGGATAGTCACAAAGGATCTGCTGGTTTGCCATTATATTCCTTAGGCTTCATTTTCAAAAAATGCTCGATCAGTCGAGAATGGTCCAACTGATACTAAGCATAGGCCCCATACATAGGTGATTGATACTGGTAACTGCCTTGGGCTACCTCAGGGTTCTGTACTGGAGCTTGTACTACTGGTGTTTAAGGTGCTTAGGGCACCGTGTTGCTATCCCCTGGTACTGTACTAGC
>JAMYWD010001403.1:0-17416 GCA_028583415.1 Protea cynaroides
TATTGCTAGCAAACCTAACAAAGTCGATAGAATTTAATTAGAATTAATTCAGAATTTAAAAACCATTCTGTCAACTGAGGGTCGATGCTAGGGTCGATGCTAGGGTCGATGGGTCTATCGACCCTCCCTCTATTCTGAACTTCCTGAATGCTGAGGGTCGATGATCAGAAACACCTAGGGTCGGATGGTCTATCGACCCTCGGTGCGACCCTTCGTGCACTCTGGTCCAATTTCCACTTTTAATCCATTCTTCGTATTTGGGGTCCTATGGCTTGCTTCCTACATTCATTCTACATTCATTCCATGGTCTAGAACCATGTATAAACCATCTTTCTCCTTTTCGTGCATCCTCCTATGGTTTTCCATGAAAACCTAACCATGGATGGATGGTTTGGGTTTCTCCGAAATCCTACACTCAACCATATCTAACCTAAGGTCTGTAGAAACTCATGGAATTAGTATCCATACCTAAGAAGATTACTTTCCTCTGTAATTTCTTCTCCTTTTTGCTAAGCCTTCTCCTTAGCCTTCTTTCTTCCTCTTTTCCTTCTTCTCTCTTTCTCTCAATTCAATTAGGGTTGTGAAAGGAGTGAAAGTGGCTTAGGAACGTCCTTTAAATATACTAGGAATGTCCTATAATAATCCCATTGAGATTTGAAAAGAATCCCAACCGAAAATTAGGAAATTTCCTAATTTCAGTTTCGTCAGAAACCGAGGGTCGATGATCCCATCGATCCTAGGGTCTTAAGCTGTCCGACCCTCCCTTAAAAACTGAGGGTCTGACTTTCTGTTTTGGGAGGTCCGACCCTGCTTCACTAGGTGTGCGACCCTCCCCTAGAATTAAGTGTTTTTGGGACGATTTCGTACCTAGGATCTCGATCTCCTTCATGCCCTTGGTCCATTTGACTCGACCATGATGGGTAAACCTGGTTCAAGATGGTAAGACCGGGTTAAATTGACACGGGTCTTACATGAATGATGGCCTAGCCAATCCATTCCCAAGATGACGTCAAAGTTTTCCATCTCGAGTTGAACCAGATTTTCTTCTAGGTTTCGACCCTCAATACTCACTGTACACGACCCATAATATTCAGTCAATGCCACTTCGACTCCCAGTAGAGAGCGAACTATCAAGCTCGGGTTCAAACACTTGATAGGTAATTTCATTTGCTTCCCAAAAGAATTAGAGACGAAGGAGTGCGTGGCCCCAGAGTCAAAAAGTACTCTGGCGGGTATACCAGCTATGTTTACAGTTCATGAAATTTAATTATTCCTTAATTCTATAGGCTCACGCACAACAAAACAGTAAGCTAAATAGGAAGGGATGGAATCATACCAGTGACCACATCAGGTGATGCGACTGCCTCTTCAGGGGTGACTGCGAATACCTTTCCTTGCTGTGGAGGTTGCTTCCTAGGTAGAGTCTAGGTCCTTGCAATATGACCCAGTTGCTGACAGTTGAAACATTTAACGTTCTGGTTCTGTCCAGTGAACTGTGGCGGTGGTGGTGCAGTAGTGTTCCTTGCAGGCACCGTAGTGGACTGAGCCTTGTATGGCCGGAATGGTCTATGATTGCCTCCACCTGAAGTCTTAGTAGCAGGCCTCCTTAGTCCCCTATTATGGGCAAAGAAGCTTTCTCTTTGACTGGATTCAATTACTCTGGCAATTTGCACAGCCTCATTATAACCTTTCTTCTCCAGACCCAAGACGTGCTCTCTAATGCTTCCTCGTAATCCCATGGTGAACTTACGAGTCTTGGTTTCTTCTTCTTGCATGCTTGCCGGTGCAAAGAAAAATATCTCTTCATACCTTTGCTGGTAAGCATCAACAGTCGATTGAGATTGTTGTAGGTTGAGGAATTATTTCTCCATTTGATCTCTGAAGTCTTTGAAAAATATTTATCGAAGAAATCTCCCTTGAATAATGTCCAATCGATCTGAGTGTGCTTTACCTCTAAGTATGACCGGGTAGAATTCCACCAAGCATTTGCATCTTCCTTGAGCATGTGCGTAGCAGACAAAACCTTCTCATCCTCAGTACAAGTCATCAGAAGAAAATTCTTCTCCATCTCAGCAATCCACTGTGCCGGCCACAGTGGTTTTCCTGGTTTCCCTGTGAAAGTAGGGGGTTTCAGCTTCAAAAACCTATCCACCTCTCGGCCTAAGTCATTCTGCCCTTGTGCATTCATACCATACCATGGTGGTGGGTATGGGTAGACTCCGTGATAGGCAGACGACGATGAAAATTGGTGTGGTGGTTGTAGATTCTGTCCTTGGCCCATTGGCCTAGTACTACCATCCATTGGCAGTGTGGTGTTATTTCTTCCAGACTCAGGTGTACCTTCTGTAGGAATAAATCCCAGGGGCTTGAACATTTTCAGCATCTCATTCAGGAATGTTTTCTGCTGAGCTTCCATCTGAAAAACCAAATTTGTGACAATCGTCTCCAAGTTAGTGTGAGGAGGGCATGGCAAGTTTGTCGGTGCCCTAGGGATCTGTCCTTCTCCACTTTCCGGGTTCTGGTTTTGCTCTTCAACATATCCAGTTTCCACATTTTTCTCAGCTTGGCGCACCTTGGAGTGGTGACGCTTCCGTGAGCCTCTTCGACCATTTCCGCCTACCATCCTAGACTAGTCTGTTTGGACCTGAGAAGAAGACATAACACATGAGGTACAGTCGAATAATCATAATAGTGTTAGTCCTTAACAATTGCAAGGCGAATAATCGAAATGAAAACTTAAAATTGCAATTTTTAAAATTTTTCCAAAAATTTTTCTGGCTTCCTATGGCTGACTGGTCGCAACATACCGGTCGCTACTCTGTAGTATGTTGGGCGACCGGTATAGTCGACCGGTCAGGATCCCCCTCCTGACCGAGAGGTACCGGTCGATGTTCCGGTCGCTACCCTGTAGGGTATAGCGCGACCGGTATAGTCGACCAGTCAGGATCTCTTTCTTGATCGAGAGGTACCGGTCGACTTTACCAAGGAGGTACCGGTCGACCGGTATGGGCAAAACCGTCGACCGGTATGCCCAAAGTCCTCTTGAAAGTCACAAAAAGTGAGATTTTTCTCACTTTTCTTTTTCTTCTTCCTCTCCGGTGGCGATTCCTCTCTGGCTCTTGAGTTGCTACAGTTCGACCGGTGATCTTAGAAGTCATTTTCTTCCGATCAAGACTTAGAACATCGCCACCAAGTAAGTTTCTTCCTTCCATTCATCATTTTTATATCATTTCTCTTTGGTTCCAAGCCCAAAACTAGGGTTTTCTTTGTTTAGGAATTTCCAACCGTAGGAATTCTATTCCTTCGGCTTAGAAAGGGTTTAGGGACCTCTATGAGCAAAAACCCTTAACCAATTTGAGGTTCCACCGAACAGTTTTTGGAAAAATCAAATTTTTATGTTTTTTACCTAAGTTTTTGCAAAAAATCGAATTTTTTCTGAAAATTCCTAAATTTCTTGTTGTTTTGATGAATGTTTGGATTCCATGAAGTGTTTGGGGGTTACGTAAGTCCTCCTCCCGAGGTTATGGGTGAGTTCGAGGCTTTTTCTTAATTTGCTACGAAAATTTCTAAAAATTCTAACAATTTCTCGTTATTTGCCTTTGATTTTGCAGTTTCAATGGCTCCGTGCCGAGGTGCCGATAAACGCTCATACGGTCTTGGCATGCACCTTTCTCATCCACCTGTTCCACAGCTCGATGAGTGGTGGTTTCATTCCGAGGCGGCGCAAGCCCGTTTTCCTTTGTTCGAGGGAAAGAATATTGAGTCAGAGTGACGGTTAAACCTGGAGCAGCTTCAGCGGTTTGATGTGGAAGCCGCTTTTGATAGACTCAGGTGGTTGCCCGTCATCACTTATTCTGTAACCACCCGCCCTAACCTTGTCAAGCATTTCTACGCCAATCTGGAGATAGATGGAGATGTCAATGACTTCAATCAATGCCGGGCACTCCGCCTAACTATCTACGTCAAGGGTGTCCCCATCTCTTTTGACACTTACCAGCTCGCCGATCTCCTATGGATTCCCAATGATGGGGACTTGGTCTACAGTGTCCCTAAGATGAAGGGATTTCTCACAGACGATCTGTGCCAGGAGATTTCGGAGCAGCTACTTAACCCTGGAGTACACATGAAAGCTGCTAGTTTGAAACCTGAGGCTCGGGTATATAGTTGAATCATCCAGCACAACATTGTGCCTTAGAGCGGCCATTACAGTGAGTTGTCTGAGCTCACTCAGTACTTGACCTACTGCGTTTGCACTGGGGAGCTGGTCTGTCTTCCCTACATCATCATCAGGACCATGCATTAGGCTACTCTGCCCGATCAGGCCAGCAACCTTCCATACGGTCGACTCATCACCACTGTTCTGCGGCGATTACGAGTGGACATGAGGGGTGAGATCGCCGTTGAGGATACTATGACTTCGGACATCGACTGGGATGCCATTCTTTGGATGTAGATGGAAAACCTGCCGATCAGCGATGAAGACCTAGAGGCTCGTCCTCGCCCACTCAGGAGGGTAGCAGCCGCAGCAACAGTAGCAGCAGCAGCAACAGCCAATGCTACTCATGCAGCAGAGGCCGAGGGTGATGATGAGGGTGGCGATGATTAGATGGAAGATATTCCAGTGCCAGCATCACAGCCCACACATGCAGCAGGACCATCTCAGCCTCCTCCCGACACCGTGATGGGTATGTTTATGGGGACTAGGGACGCTGAACGTGAGATTAGCCTTTTCTTGGGGCACTTGGCTCGCAGCCTCCGAGTCACTCAGGAGCAGGTGCTCTGGCTCAAGGTCGCCTATGAGTGGGACTATGTTATTGTCGACCCTATTCCTCCTATGCCCCCAACCCCATGATAAAGTTCTTATTTTTTCCTCTCTTCACAGTACAATTTATATAATAGGGTAACTGTCCGGCTTGTGGACCGTACCCTGTAGCACTTTTAACTTATCACTCTTTTAATGTTTTAATAGAAGTTTATGGTTTTTCCTATCTAGAGCATGTGCATTTATTAATTCCATATTTATTATAGTATGCTATGCTCTTCCTTATATAGTCTCAGGCATCAAACAAGTGCTTAAGGTGTGTTCTTATTAAGGCTTTTAAATTTCCTATCTCAGTTCATCGATTTAGTTAAGTGCAATATGGTCTGTTGGACAGAGCTTAAGAGCTCTGATACCAAGTTGTCACACCCCAATTCCAGCTGAACCAGAAGTGTGAGTGAACCGTCATTAAACCAACGGTTCACACCAGGATCTCAATAAGATTGTGTCCACTCATACAAACCATTGCACATAACCACAATCAGAATAATAATAAATACAGCGAAAGTCTTTAAATAAAATGAACTAAGCATCTATTGATAGATTTAAATAAATATTCAATTATCTAAATTCTCAAACATAAATAAATATATTTACATCACATTAATGTCAACCGAAAATAACTGAAACAAATAAAGAAAAATCCTAGAGATACACGTAGAAAGGGTACTCACAAGAAGTGTCATGCTCGTCCTCTCCTGCCTACACGTTCACACCCCAATTCTGCTCCAACAAGAATGGTGTGATGAACCGTCAATAAACCAACCGTTCAACCAGGATCTCACAATAAGCTATCCCACATATGATAAACCAAAACACATTCCACATTAATCAGAGGTAATAAAATAAATAGCGGAAGTCTTGTAGATAATGAACTGAGAATCTAACTTTGATAACCATGAATAAATATCAAATTATTATTAAATCAACTGAGATATAATTAAATAAATATCAATTACATGTCTTTAATAAAATCTAAACAAAATCTAATCGAATACGCATGAGTTGCACTCGCATGAGGAGTCATGCATATCCACTAAGTCTTCAGCTTCCATTGTCGCCACATGCCCATACACAGGAGCATTCATATAATCTTCAACGGTGGTACCTGCATCATCAACTAAAAGTATTCGAATTCGAAAGGGTGAGCACATATCACGGCTCAATGAGCAAACAAAACAATGCAACAATACATATACATGCAATCAATTCATATCTTTGGTCTGGTTTAAAGTTTGCAATGTGCTATAGAAAGGATAGGTGGCTGCTGCACCTCTATACACGAGTGTGTGGAAACACCCAATGAAAATGGCACTGTCGCCCCACATGCACCCACCATGGACAATATACACCCCATGAAAATGGCATGGCTGCACCGGTTGCCCATACCAACATGTAAGCCCCTGTTGGTGAGGGCTTGCAAACTGGGCTCGCAACTAACCAACCCAAATGTCAAACAATGTATCCAAGGCCTCACCCTAGCATCCCTCAATACATACATAGAGATAGAGCTAGGGTCTGGTGACCAGGCTGAACCACAATGCCACATCCCCCCTGATGCCCTAGGACATATTAGTTCCGCTAAGGTAATGGTGATACAACGATGTTATTGGACAAGACTTGAGTAGAGATAGAGCTAGAGTCTGGTGACCAGACTGAACCACAATGTCAAGCCCTCCCCCTGATACTCCACTCGCATCAAGCACACTAACACTTGCTTAATGGACATGACTTGAATAGACCATGGCACAATATACCCCGATGAGAACGGCTTCCAAGTACCGGTTGATACCATCCCTACCCGCACCATGTACACCAGCCAAACATAAACATTCACATGCCTATTCCTACCATCATCAACATCATCATGTTATAATCAATAATTTAAATATGCATGAACAGAAATAATATAAATATTGGATGACATGTTGAATGCACATTACAAGCATACACGCATATCACAATCATGGTATTGGATTCAAGAAATAAAAATAGTTTATTA
Source organism: Protea cynaroides (assembly GCA_028583415.1). NCBI lineage: Eukaryota > Viridiplantae > Streptophyta > Magnoliopsida > Proteales > Proteaceae > Protea > Protea cynaroides. Next base: position 6,822 of record JAMYWD010001403.1, read on the forward strand.
TTAACCAATTAGTTTAGGTCTTGTTCCCTCACCTTTGCTTGTTTGTAGGTCCTCTTTCAAGCCTTAAGAATCACCTTTATATCAATATTACATCGCTAGAAAACCTAACAAAGTCGATAGAATTTAATTAGAATTTATTCTAATTTTTACAGCTTACTGTTAACTGGGGGTCGATGCCAGGGTCGGATGTTCCATCGACCCTGGGTGCGACCACCCCTTTCCTGGGCTTCCCGAATGCTGGGGGTCGATGCTAGGGTCGGATGTTCCATCGACCCTAGGTGCGACCCCCATGGTTTGAGTCAAAAATATCAAATTTCGTCCATTCTTTCATGTTTGGGTCTTATGGCTTCCTTCTATAGCCCATTCCATAGATGTTCTATGGTTTAGAACTATTCTTTATTCACCTATATTGTTTCAATGATCTCCTCCATGGTTTCCATTGAAACCTAACTATGGATGGATGGTATTAGGGTTTCTCCTAACCTAACTTCATCATAATCTATTCTAAGCTTTCAATTCAGATGGGGATTAAGGTTCATACCTTCTGTAGTCTGAGTTTCCAAGATATCTCTTGAACTTCTTCTTCTTCCTTAGCCTTTTCTTCAAGTTTTCCTTCTCTTCTTCTCTTCCTTCTCTTCTCTTTCTCTCAATCCAATTAGGATTGTAAAAGGAGTGAAAGAGGCTTAGGGACGTCCTATTTATAGAGTAAAACCTCCCAAAATAAGTCCCATTGAGTTTAGGAATGGTTCCAATTGAAATTAGGGAAGTTTCCTAATTTTTGGTTCGTGCTGTTTTCCCGATTACCGGGGGTCGATGGGGGCTCAATGGGGGGGTCGGACAATCCGAGACCCCCTGCGACCCCTGGTTATGGATCGATGGTGGGGGTTGATGGGGGGGGTCGGACCTGCCTATTTAGGCATGCGACCCTACCCTCATTTTGACTATTTTTTGAGTAAAATTTCATATTGGGTCTTGGGTTTCTTCACACACTTGGTCCACTTGGCTCGACCATGATATGTAGATGGGTCACGACAAGAAATGTAAGGTTAGACCGGATTCGTGGCGTGCGGGTCTTACAACTCCACCACCCTTAAAAAAAATTTTGTCCTCGAAATTTGAACGTACGGATCTTACAACTTCCCTAAATTTTGTCCTCATAATTTGAATTTAGGTGGAAATTCTATTTTCGCATTGCATCTTCTTCTTTCCATGCAAAATCTTCTCCCCGTCTTGTCTTCGCCGAGTTATTAAGTTGTCTTGACATACTAATCATCCCAGCTTTGGAGATGTTGTACCTTCCAACTAGTGAACTAGGCTGGCACCACTTCAATAGTAAATCTTTTATCTAATCCATTGGTTCCGTGATCTATACCTTTGATATAAATCACCAATGTACTTCTACGATAGAGACACACAAAATACGTCATGCATACTAGACATGGACAGCGGTAACGCTAGTTGATATACAACTTTTCTACATCTCTCCAAATTTTATAAAGTCCAAAACATATATCGCTTATAAGTTACCCTCCTCGTTGAATTTTTTTTTTCTTTAATCCTTGCATAAGTGATATCCTCAAGAATACTTTGTCACTTATGGCGAACTCGAGGTCTTGGTGTCTCTTCTGACAACTTGAGCTATTCTGGACCTTTTCTTTGATCTTGTCTGCTACTTGATAGGTTTCCTCAATAGGCTCAGGTCTTAAAACTCTTCATTCATCAACTTCATTCCAAAACAAAAGAATTTGACATTCCTACCGTACCATGCTTTTTAGGTGACATCTACATAATAGTTTGGTAGCAAATTCATTCCACATATAGCTTAGTTAGCCGCTCCAAAGCATACCGAGGTCGTATAGCAATGGACTGAGCTATCTTCATAAGGCGTTCAACAATCACCCAACCATGTCAACCGATTTGGGAGTCAGTGGCAAATCATTAACATGTTCACGATATTGCAGTTCCATTCCCAAAACAAAAGTCAGGGTTTGGTTTTCCTTTTCTAAGTTTGCTTACACCGTTCTTATATACAGATATAACAAGATTACTACTTTTCTTCGTTCCTAAGTTCTCGCCCAATTGGATCATCATGAGTTTCTATTATAGGTTACTCTTCTTCCAAATCTGAATCTGTTGCTACAGAACATAAGGCAGCATTTATATTGGGTCCTTCTTCGGACTTCATAATTCCCTTTTTTGCTTAAGGCCTTAGCTACTACATTAGCCTTGCTCGGGTGACATTGAATATCACAGTCTTAATCCTTCAAGTATTCCTAACCATCTCCTTATCCTCATGTTCAACTCTTTCTAAGAAGAGATAAATAAAACACTTGTAATCCGATCTAATCTAAAATTCTTCTTCGTTTAAATAATGTCTCCAAGTCTTGATTACATGAATCACAATTGTTTACACCAATCATGAGTTGGGTAACTCTTCTCATGCTCTTTCAGTTTTCTTAAAGCATATGAAATCGCTTATTTACCTTACATCAACCCGCATCCTAGATCCAATCCGAAAGCTCCGATGGATAGGGTAAAAGGTTTCCTTGGTGCCGGAATGATCAAGATGGGAGCTGATATCAATCTTACTTTAGAATCTAGAAATATTCTTCACCCTTGTCAGTCAAATTAAACTCCTCTCCCTTTCCTGGTAAGCTTGGTAAGAGGTTTTGCGATCTTAGAGTGGTCCTCTAAAATCGTCAGTAATAACTAGCTAAACCCAAGAAACTTCTTATCTTCGCAATACTCTTTAGGTGTTTCTCACCATATGATTACCTCTATCTTAATAGGGTCTACTTTAATCCCTTTTTATGATGCTACGTGATCTAAGAAGATCATTTTGTTTAATCATGTCTCATATTTCTTGGACTTGGCATAAAGCTTTTTCCCTTTTCAATTGTTGTGGAGCTACTCCAAGATCCGTTGTATGAGTTGCTTCATTCTTGGAATAAATCAAAATATCATCTATGAAAACTATGACCAACGTGTCCAACATGTCATGAAACACCCAGTTCATCAGCTCCATAAAAGATGTAAGGGCATTGGTTAATCCAAACGTCATAATTGAGAACTCATAATTGGCCAATCCCGATTCTAAAAGCTATCTTCGAGATATCGCTGTCTAAATTCTTCACCTGATGATATCTTGATCGAAGATCAACCTTAGAAAATACCTTTTCTCCTTGCAACTAGTAAAACAAGTCATTGATCTGAGGTTGTAGATATTGATTCTTGATCGTGAGCTTGTTTAGTTCCCGATAGTCTAAACATAATCTGACACTACCGTCCTTCTTCTTCACGAGTTGCGTTGGCACTCTCCGTGATGCAATACTTAGCTGATTAGAACCCTTGTCTAATAACTCTTGTAGTTGAGTCTCAGTTCCTTCAACTTCGTAGGAGCTACTCTATAGGTTCCTTTGACACAAGTATCGTCCTTGGTAACAAGTCGATGACGAACTCGGTCGCATGACCAGATGGTAACTCAGGTAAGTATCCGGGAACACATCAGGAATTTATGCATCACATCAATACCTTCCGTCTGTGGTGCTTCTTCGGTAGTGTATGCCACAGATACCAGTTATCCAACTTCTTTTTCTTCAAAGCATCTCTTTACCTTTAACATAGAGAGGATCAGCTTTCACTTCTTAGGCAACATGCTTCCAATAAAACTAAATTATATGTTGTCTTTATTCTTAAACGATAACCTCTTCTATGCACTTAATCACTTGTAGAGTGTTGAAACAACCAGTCTATTCCCAAGATGACGTCAAAGTCTGCCATCTCAAGTCGATTTAGGTTGCATCCAAACTCTGTCCATCCATATGATTCAATCATTGTTCATGACACTCATCTAATGCAACATTTTGTCCAAAAGGGCTTGAACTAGCAAAATCTGGTGTAAAGGTCTTATGAGCTTGTCTAGTTCCTACATATCTTAGGATTTTCCAAAGACTATCATCAAAATCTCATATTGCACTCATTAGCTTATATTTCTTTTATCCTTGCTGTTCTACCCTGATCTCTCTTTCATATACCTCGAAAAATATCTTATGATTGTTACTTCATATCCCAAGTCTACTTCTAAGCATTAGGATATATGCTTATAAATTCATTAATTCAGCCAAACTCTTTTGGTCTTTACTTAATCGTATCACTCGACATTGGCATAACTCAATTTTCATTGTATTAAACCGATTACTATTAATGCCATGATTTTTTTTAACTTTATCCTTGTGTCCACTTTTAGATTTGCCTTTAGGAATCTTTTACCTTGTCAAAATTTCATACTGATATAGCCATCTTTAACTCTACTAGAGAGCTATCTATTTCTTTACTGGCTACCCTTGATAGTTCTCACTTTTGTCGCATGCACTCTTTTATAGACATGATTCATATCCACCCGTTTAGAAATCTCAAAATAGATTCTCCATTACTTCATCGGAGGTCTCTTGGCTATAAAATCTAATCTGAATTTAATCATCTTCCTTCCAATAATTCCATTATCACTAAACATCTTTTCAATGGATGTCAGAATGTTTATCCAAAAACAATTCCTTTCCTTCTTTCGAATTTAGTATGATGACGAACACTTGCTTTATCTAGTGAACCTAAGTTTTAAGAATCAGGAGTAAATCTATGGTAATCCAACCGGCATCCAAAGGTCGTTAGGTTGCACGGTGGTCCAAATACATAGAAATAGAGGTTCTACAGCTCTTATCCTCATGGTTACAGGTTCTATCGAGTATATAATGCCATTGGTGAAGGAAATACAAGAGTAAATCTAGAGAAGCTTTCACACATCAGTAAATCAGGTATAAATCTGGAGAAAGATTTCGTACCTCAATAAATCAGGTATAAATCAGAAGATGTACGCTCAACACGATTAAATATTTAACTATTCATTCAGTTCATATCTCTGTTCATGTTGTCGATCATGAGAGTGGTTCAGATTGGTATAATTAGGACTAATACTAAAGAAACAATATATATAACTCCAATTGATAAGTTAAATCAAGAAGGTATCCTGTCAAGGCCCGAGAAATTAAAATCTGGTATGGGCATCCTCTATAATCATAAGAGTAAATCAATAATGCATTGCATCCTATATAAACCTATCTAGATATATGGCCACAATAGATTTGATCCTTGCTGAAAACGTTTGAGGCTTAATCTTCAGAAAATATTTCTCAATCCTTTTCGAATCATTCTGCCATGATGCAATGTTCCCATATATCGGTGGCTAATAAGGGTAACCACCTTGATACACTGCTTGTTGTGCTCCAAATTTCTGCACTGGGGTATGCATTACTGGGACTTGCTGTATGTTAGGCACTGTGTTATAGCTAACATGTGTTGGGGTACAGTGACGCTACCAATTGGTACCATACTTGGTTTGACCCAGAGGTGTTGATGTAGCATTGGTAATTTGGATAGCAACTTGCATAGTCGGTCTCATTTGTGGTTGCTCTTGTATTTTATTGGGCCAAGTTTATTACAACCTTGACCAAGGTAATTGGTAGTCCAGGTGGTTGGCTGGAATGGCCTGGTTGTTCACTTCCTCTTATTTGCTCTAATCTGAATACCAACTCAGATGAGTTTTCATTACCCGTTCTCGACCCGGATAGTGGTGGGGTCAAGTTGCAACATCCTCTTCTTTCTTAGTGGGCAATAGATCGGCTTGTAATGGATCTCACTCTGAGTCTCCACGTCACCTAGGAGTATAGCTTTATCTTCTTTATAGTTGCTCTTATTCTTAATGTGTGGCCATTATTCTCTTATCTCTGTTTGGATTTAACCCGAGACCTTTCCCTTTACCTTTGCAGGGAATTAGGTATTACTAGCCATTTTCTCCTTCCTTTGTGATACATCGCGTTTCACATCTTGTGAGTACCAACTCGGTATTCAATTTTTCTGCTTTACAGATGCTTCCTTCTTCATACTGTACTATACCCTTTGTATTCCTAGATAACTGCCCAACTTATAGATGATACCCCATATTATTTGTTTATCCGGATAAATTTTGGTCTTCTCTTTCTGTTTGAGTGTATATATATGGTTCTACCTTTTATATGTACATTATTGTCTTGTTAAGTTCTGTCTCAACCAACACAAGTGCTTATGGTGTGTTTCTATTAAAGCTTTTAATTTATCCTAACTTAGTTCATGGACTCCAGTGGTAGTATTCAGGTTTAATGGGTAAGGCCTACGAGAGCTCTGATACCAACTTGTCACACCCCAATTCTGCTCCAACCAGAATGGTGTGATGAACCGTCAATAAACCAACGGTTCAACCAGGATCTCACAATAGGCTATCCCACATATGATAAACCAAAACATATTCCACATTAATCAGAGGTAATAAAAAAAATAGCGGAAGTCTTACATATAATTAACTGAGAATCTAACTTTGATAACCATGAATAAATATCAAATTATTGTTAAATCAACTGAGACATAATTAAATAAATATCAATTACATGTCTTTAATAAAATCTAAACAAAATCTAATCGAATACGCATGAGTTGCACTCGCATGAGGAGTCATGCATATCCACTAAGTCTTCAGCTTCCATTGTCGCCACATGCCCATACACAGGAGCGTTCATATAATCTTCAATGGTGGTACCTGCATCATCAACTAAAAGTATTCGAATTCGAAAGGGTCAGCATACATCACGGCTCAGTGAGCAAACAAAACAATGCAACAATACATATGGATGCACTCAATTCATATCTTTGGTCTGATTTAAAGTTTGCAATGTGCTATAGAAAGGATAGGTGGCCGCCGCACCTCTATACACGAGTGTGTGGAAACTCCCAATGAAAATGGTGTTGTCGCCCCACATGCACCCACCATGGACAATATACACCCCATGAAAATGGCATGGCTGCACCGGTTGCCCATACCAACCCGTAGGCCCCTATTGGTGAGGGCTTGCAAACTGGGCTCGCAATAACCAACCCTAATGTCAAACAATGTATCCAAGGCCTCACCCCAGCATCCCTCAATACATCCATAGAGATAGAGCTAGGGTCTGGTGACCAGGCTGAACCACAATGCCACGTCCCCCCCTGATGCCCTACGGCATATTAGTTTCGCTAACGTAATGGCGATACGACGATGTTAGTGGACAAGACTTGAGTAGAGATAGAGCTAGAGTCTGGTGACCAGGCTGAACCACAATGTCACGTCCTCCCCCTGATACTCCACTCGCATCAAGCACACTAACACTTGTTTAGTCGACATGACTTGAATAGACCATGGCACAATATACCCCGATGAGAATGGCATCGAAGTACCGGTTGAAACCATCCCAACCCGCACCATGTACACCAGCCAAACACAAACATTCACATGCCTATTCCTATCATCATCAACATCATCATGTTATAATCAATAATTTAAATATGCATGAACAGTAATAATATAAATATTGGATGACATGTTGAATGCACATTACAAGCATACACGCATATCACAATCATGGTATTGGACTCAAGAAATAAAAACAGTTTATTATTAACCAAATAGTTTAGGTCTTGTTCCCTCACCTTTGCTTGTTTGTAGGTCCTCTTTCAAGCCTTAAGAATCACCTTTATATCAATATTATATCGCTAGAAAACCTAACAAAGTCGATAGAATTTAATTAGAATTTACTTCTAATTTTTATAGCTTGCTGTTAACTGGGGGTCGATGCCAGGGTCGGATGTTCCATTGACCCTGGGTGCTACCACCCCTTTCCTGGGCTTCCCGAATGCTGGGGGTCGATGCTAGGGTCGGATGTTCCATCGACCCTAGGTGCGACCCCCATGGTTTGAGTCGAAAATATCAAATTTCGTCCATTCTTTCATGTTTGGGTCCTATGGCTTCCTTCTGTAGTCCATTCCATACATGTTCTATGGTTTAGAACTATTCTTTATTCATCTACATGGTTTCAATGATCTACTCTACGGTTTCCATTTAAACCTAACCATGGATGGATGGTATTAGGGTTTCTCCTAACCTAACTTCATCATAATCTATTCTAAGCTTTCAATTCAGATGGGGATTAAGGTTCATACCTTCTGTAGTCTGAGTTTCCAAGATATCTCTGAACTTCTTCTTCTTCCTTAGCCTTTTCTTCAAGTTTTCCTTCTCTTCTTCTCTTCTTTCTCTTCTCTTTCTCTCAATCCAATTAGGATTGTAAAAGGAGTGAAAGGCTTAGGGACGTCCTATTTATAGAGTAAAACCTCCCAAAATAAGTCCCATTGAGTTTAGGAAAGGTTCCAAATGAAATTAGGAAAGTTTCCTAATTTTTGGTTCGTGCTGTTTTTCCCGATTACCGGGGGGTCGATGAGGGGTCGATGGGGGGGTCGGACAATCCGAGACCCCCTGCGACTCCTGTCACAGATCGATGGTGGGGGTCGATGGGGGGGTCAGACCTGCCTGTTTAGGCATGCGACCCTACCCTCATTTTGACTATTTTTTGAGTAAAATTTCATATTGGGTCTTGGGTTTCTTCACACACTTGGTCCACTTGGCTCGACCATGATATGTAGACCGGTCACGACACGGAATGTAAGGTTAGACAGGATTCGTGGCGTGCTGGTCTTACATCCAAAGCAGCCATGCCTCCGTACGCCAGTGCCTTCATGTAGTCATCCACCGTGTAACCTGCATGAACATCTAAAAATGGTGTGTACACAAGGGTGAGCTCACAACTTAGCTCAGTAAGACAATCAGACAATGTAACATTTATATGCATGAGTAACAACCATATTATATTATGGTCTGGTTTAAGTTTGCAATGTGCTATAGAAAGGATTGACGGCCACCGCACCTTTATACACGAGTATGTGAAGCCGCCCAGTAGATCACACAACTGCCGTCCCACATGCACCCACCATGGAACAGAGATAGAGCTAAGGCATCCGGATCAGCACCGCCAACACCTCCCCTGATACTCTACCCATACCAATACGTAAGCCCCTATTGGCGAGGGCTTGCAAACTAGACTCGCAACTAACCAATCCTATATGTCATCACAGTAGGCCCTATCCCAGTACAGCTCCCTACGATGCAGAGATAGAGCTCGAGTCTGGTGGCCAGGTCAGAGACCACAGTGCCATGTTCTCCCCCAGATGCCCTACCCGCACCAAGCATGCTAAGACAGAACGATACGAAAGGTAGACCCTATCCCAACATAGCTCCCTACGGCATAGAGATAGCGCTAGAGTCTGGTGGCCAAGCCGGAGACCACAGTGCCACGTCCTCCTCCTGATGCCCTACCCTTACCAAGCATGCTAAGACAGAACGATACAAATGGTAGACCCTATCGCAACAAAGCTCCCTACGGCATAGAAATAGAGCTAGAGTCTGGTGGCCGGAACGGAGACCACAGTGCCACGTCCTCCCCCTGATGTCCTACCCGCACCAAGCATGCTAAGATAGAATACTATAAAAAGGTGCTAGTGTGAGGAATGATCCCAGACCCCAGGCCCTTCCCATTCCACACACAATGAAAACAATCACATGCCAAACAATCACATCCTAGCATAGCGAGTATGCATGAACAATAATAATAACTGAAAGTAAAGGATGACATGCGAGTATGCACAAACATCAATCCACAGACTCATAGTTATTAACAACGGTTTACTGTCCATTAGATTATTAGGGTTTAGGTCTGATTCCCTAACCTGACGCACGTTCGATAGCTTGCTCCACGGCGCAAGATCCAAACGTGCTATCACAAAGTCCTATACAATATTAGGGTTTAGTTAGAATAGATTTACGTTGGTCAAAAAACCAACAATGGCAAAACACATCTCACAGAGCTGACCGGTCATAGTACCGGTCGCAACACTGTGGGGAATCATGCGACCAGTATGGTCAGCCGGTCCCCATAGACCAGCCCCCGAAAGGTACCAGTCGCAGTATCGATCGCATAGGGGGCAACTGGTATAGTCGATCGGTATGTCTCTGGAAGACCATACGTTCGGTTCTCGACTGGCGTCGATCATCCCCTATTGATCCTAGGGTTCTTCTTAAACATTCTAGGTGCGAGCACTGAGTTAGAGTTGTTTCCAACTCCATTCAAGTCCTATTTTTGATGGTCTTCTTCCTAGAACTCGAATCTAGGGTTTACCGACTAGATTAGGGTTTATCGACAAAAATAGGGTTTATCGGTAAAATAGGGCTTTAGATCAATACCTGCTTTGCATGGTATTGATCAAAGCAACCTAACCATCCTAGAGTCATAATTCGGTTTCGAATCTTCGTAGTCTGCTGCACAGGCTATACTGGTCGACCGGTATCAAGACCGGTACCATCGACCGGTATGAATAAAATTCATACTTGAATAGTCCATTTCATACTTGTTTGTCATCCATTCGTCCCGTCTGGCACGATGATGATTGGAAGACCTGTTACGACATGAATTCATGGTTTAGATCGGGTTCATGGAGTGCAGGTCTTACAACTCCCCCACCCTTAAAAGAAATTTCGTCTCCAAAATTTGCATGTAGGTTTCACAACTCCCCCACCCTTAAAATAAATGTCAGCCTCGAAATTTAAACGTACCTTGGTCATCGAAATGGTTAGGGTATTCATTTCT
>JAMYWD010001404.1:0-12500 GCA_028583415.1 Protea cynaroides
GAGAAAGAGAGGGAGAGTGAAAGAGAGAGTGAGAGTAGAAAGACCACATAGAGAGAGAAAGAGAGAGAAAGAGATAGAATAGTAGAAAGAGAGAAAGAGAGAGAAGTAGAAAGGGAGAAAGAGAGAGAGAGAGAGAGAGAGAGAGAGAGAGAAAGAGAGAGGGAGAGAGAGGGAGGGAGAGAAAGAATGAGAGAGGGAAGTAGAAAAGGGAGAGAGAAGTAGAAAGAGAAAGAGAGAGAGAAAAAAGAAAAGAAAGAGAGATAGAGAGCGTGAGAGTGATAGAGAGCAAGGGAGGAGAGTAAGGGAGAGACAAAAGTAGAAAGAGAGAGAGAGAAGTAGAAGAGTGAGAGAGAGAGAGAGCAGTGAAAAGAGATGGAGAGAGAAAGAGAGAGATAGAGAGAAAAAGTGGAAAGAGATAAAGGGAGAGAGAGAAGTAGAAAGAGAGAGAGAGAGCGATAAAGAGAGAGACAAAGAAAAAGAGAGAAAGAGAGAGAGAGAGGTAGAGAGGCATAGGAAGAGAAAGAGTATGAGAGAGAGAGTTTGAGAGAGAGAGAAACAGAGAAGTAGAGAGATAAGTAGAAAGAGAAAGACAGGGAGAGAGAAAGAAGAGAGAGGGAGAGAGAGAGACAGAGGGAGAAAGAGAGAAAAAGAGAGGGAGAAGTTGATAAAGAGAGAGAGTGAGAGAGAGATGTAGAAAAAGTGAGAGAGAGAAAGTGAGAGCTCACTAAAGTACAAATAGAGAGAAAAGAGAGCCTCATGTAGTGTTAGAGAGAGAAGAGAGAGAGAATAGTAGTAGAGAGAGAAATGAAAAAAAGAGAGGTAGAAGAAGAGAAAGAGAGAGAGACAAGAGAGAGGGAAAAGAGAGAGTGAGGAGAGAGGGGGATGGAGAGAGAGCGAGAGAGAGAGAGAGAGAAAGAGAGGGAGAAGTAGAAAGAGAGGGAGCAGTAGAAAGAGAGAGAGAGAGAGAGAAACAAAGAGAGAGAGAGAGAAAAGGGAGGGAGGGAGAATTATAGAGGGAGAGAAGTAGAAAGTGATAGAAAGAGAGAGACAGAGAGAGCTCTCTGAAGTAGGGAGAGAAGTGGAGTAAGAGAGATAAAGAGAGATATGAGAGGCAGGGAGAAGAAGAGAGAGAGGGAAGTAAAATGAGAGAGCGGCGAGGTTAAAAGGGAGAGAGAAGCAAAGGGAGAGAAAGAAAGAAAGAGAGAAGCAGAAGGTGAGAGAAAGAGGGAGGGAGAGAGAAGTGAGAGAGAGACATAGAAGAGAGAGAGAGCAAGAAAGAGAGAGAGAGAGTAGGAAGAGAGAGAGAATGGGAGAGAGAGAAGAGAGAGATAGAGTAGTAGAAAAAGAGAGATAGATATAGAAGTATAAAGAGAGAGAAATAGAAAAGGAGAGAGAGAGAGAGTAGAAAGGGAGAGAGAGAATTTGAAAGGGAGAGAGAAGTAGAAAGGGAGAGAGATTGAAACTCGAAAAGGGAGAGTGAGAGGGAGAGAGAAAGGGAAGTTGGAAGAGAGAGAGAGAGAAGGAAAGAGAGAAGTAGAAAGAGAGAAGTAGAGAGAAGTAGAAAGAGAAAGTGAGAGAGAGAAGTAGAAAGAGAGATAGAGAGAGACGGGTAGAAATAAAGAGGGAGCGAGAAAGAGAGAGAGAAGTAGAAAGTGAGACAGACAGAGAGTAGAAAGGGAGAGAAAGAGGGAGGAATAGAGAAAAAGAGAGTAAGAGAAAGAAAAAGAGAGAGAGAGAGAGAGGGAGAAAGAGAGAGAGAGAGAGAGAGAGAGAAGTAAAAAGGGAGAGGGAAATAGAAAGAAAGAGAGGGAGAGAGAGAGGGAAGTTGAAAGAGAGAGAGTGAAAGAGAGAGAGAGAAGTTAAGAAAGACAGAGAGAGAAAGAGCATGATGGAGTAGTAGAGAGAGAGAGAGAGAGAATGAGCGAGAAAGAGAGTAAAGGGGGAGAAGTAAAGAGAGAGAATGGGAGAGCGTGGAGAGATAGAGGGAGAGAGAGTGTGAGAGAGATGTGGAAAGAAAGACTAAGAGTAGTAGACAGGGAGAGAGAGGGGAGAGGTAGAGAAAAAGAGAGAGAAAATAGAAAAAGAGAGAGAGAGAGGTGAGCAAGAGGGAGAAGTAGAGGGAGAGAGAGAAGTGGAGAGAGATAGCGAGGAGAGAGAACAAAAAAGAAGGGAGAGAAAGAAAGAGAGGGGTAGCGAAGTAGAAGGAAATGAAGAAGTAGAAAGAGTGAGGGGAGAAAGAGAGAGAGAGAAGTAGAAATTGAGAGAGAGAAAGAAAGAGAGAGAGAGAGAAGTTGAAGAAGGTAGAGAGAGCGAGGGTGAAAGAGCGGGCAGGGAAGAGAAATTAAAAAAATTAAAAAGAGAGAGAGTGCACGTGGAGAGAAAGAGAAGTAGAGAGAGGAGAGAAGTGGAAAGAGAGAGAGAGAGAATGAGAGAGAGGGAGAGAGAGAAGCTGAAAGGGCGAGAAAGGGAGAGAGAGAGAGAGAGAATGAGATAGAGAGAGAGAGAAAGGGAGTGAGAGAGAGAGGAGAGAAAGTAGATAGGGAAAGAGAGTGGGAAATAAACGGAAATCAGTGAGAGAGGGTGAAAAGTAGAGAGGCAGGGAGAGAGAAAGAAGTGGATAGAGAGGGTGAGAGGACAAAAAGAAGTAAAAGAGAGAGAAAGAGAGATTGAGAGAGAATAAAAAGAGGGAGAGAGTGGTGAGAGAGAGAGAGAGAGAGCAGTAGAGAGAGAGTAAAGTACAAAAAGTAAGAGAGAAGTAGAGGGAGAAAGAGAGAAAGAAAGAGAGAGAGAAAGAAAGAAAGAGAGAGGGAGTGACGTAAAATGAGACAGCGAAGTAGAAAGAGAGTGGGAGAGAGGAAAGTAGGAAGAGAGAGAGAGAGAGAGAGAGAGAGAGAGGGGAGACAAAGAGAGAGAGTGAAAGAGAATGTGAGTAGAAAGCCCATGGAGAGAGAGAAAGAGAGAGAGAAAGCGGTCAAAAAAGTCAAAAGAGAAGTGAGAGAAGTAGAAAGAGAGAGAGAGAGAGAGAGAGAGAGAGAGAGAGAGAGAGAGGGAGGGAGGGAAAGAAAGAATGAGAGAGGGAAGTAGAAAAAGGGAGAGAGATGTTGAACGAGAAAGAGAGAAAAAAAGAAAAGAGAGAGATAGAGAGCGAGAGAGTGATAGAGAGAATGGGAGGAGAGAGAGGGAGAGAGAAAAGTAGAAACGAGAGAGGGAAAGGAGAGAGAGAGAGAGAGAGCTGTGAAAAGAGAGGGAGAGAGAGAAACAAAGAGATAGAGAGAAAAAGGAAAAGAGAAAAAAAGAGAGAGAAGTAGAAAGAGAGAGAGAGAGAGAGAGAGAGAGATAAAGAGAGAAAAGTAGAGAGAGAAAGAGAGAGAGAGAGAGGTAAAGAGAGGTAGAAAGAGAAAGAGTATGAGAGAGAGAAACAGAGAAGTAGAGAGAGAAGTAGAAAGAAAGAGAGAGAGAGAAAGAAGAGAGGGGGAGAGAGAGAGACAGAGGGCTAAAAAGAGAGAAAAAGAGAGGGAGAAGTAGAAAAAGAGCTAGTGAGAGAGAAGTAGAAAAAGTGTGAGAGAGAAAGTGGAGAGCTAACCAAAGTAGCAAGAGAGAAAAAGAGAGCCCCTAAAGCAAAGACGTTAGAGAGAGAAGAGAGAGAGGGAGTAGTAGAGAGAGAATTGAAAAAAAGAGAGAGAAAAGAAGAGTAGGAGAGAGAGAGACAAGAGAGAGCGAGAAGAGAGAGTGAGGGGAGAGAGGGGATGGAGAGAGAGAGCGGAGAGAGTGAGAAAGAGAGGGAGAATTAGAAAGTAAGGGAGAAGGAGAAAGAGAGAGAGAGAGGGAGAGAGAGAGAGAGAGGAGGGGGGGGGGAGAATTAATGAGGGAGAGAAGTAGAAAGAGATAGGGAGAGAGAGACTGAGAGAGCGCCCTAAAGTAGAGAGAGAAGTGGAGTAAGAGAGATAGCAGAGGCGGGGAGAAGAAGAGAGAGTGGGAAGTAAAAAGAGAAAGTGATAGGGAGAAGAGAGAGAGAGAGAGAAGGAGAAAGAGAGAGAGGGAGAAGTAGAGAGAGACAGAGAAGTTAAAAGAGAGAGAGAAGTAAAGAGAAAGGGAAGAGAGAGAGAGAGAAGCAGAAGGTGAGAGAAAGAGGGAGAGAGAGAGAAGTGAGAGAGAGCCACTGAAGAAGAGAGAGAAAGAGAGAGAAGTAGAAAGAGAGAGAGAGAGAGAGTAGGAAGAGAGAGAGAATGGGAGAAAAAGAAGGGAGAGAAAGAGAAGTAGAAAAAGAGAGAAAGATATAGAAGTAGAAAGAGAGAGGGAAATAGAAAGAGAGAGAGAGAGTAGAAAGGGAGAGAGAGAATCCCAAAGGGAGAGAGAAGTAGGAAGGGAGAGAGATTAAAACTGGGAAAGGGGGGTGAGTGAGAGAGAGAGAGAGAGAGAAAGAGAGAGAAAGAGAGAAGTAAAAAGGGAGAGGGAGGTAGAGAGAAAGACAGGGAGAGAGAGAGGGAAGTTGAAAGAGAGAGAGTGAGAGAGAGAGAGAGAAGTTGAGAAAGACAGAGAGAGAAAGAGAGAGATTGTGCGAGAAATAGAGAGAGAGAGAAAGAGAGAAAGAGAGAGAGTGAGCGAGAAAGAAAGAGAGTAAAGGGGGCAGAAGTAAAGAGAGAGAATGGGAAAGTGTGGAGAGGGAGGGAGAGAGAGCGTGAGAGAGGTATGGAAAGAGAGACTAAGAGTAGTAGACGTGAGAAAGAGAGAGGGAGAGAAATAGAGAAAAAGAGAGAGAGAATAGAAAGAGAGAGGGAGAGAGGTGGAGCAAGAGGGAGAAGTAGAAGGAGAGAGAGAAGTAGAGAGAGAGTAGTAGAGGGAGATAGCGCAGAGAGAGAACAAGAGAAAGGGAGAGAAACAAAGAGAGGGGAGGAAGTAAAAGGAAACTAAGAAGTAGAAAGAGAAAGGGAGTAGAAAGAGAGAGAGAGAAGTAGAAAGAGAGAGAGAGAAGAGAGAGAGAGAGAGAAGATGAAAAAGGTAGAGAGAGCGAAGAGTGAGAGAGCGGCAGAAAGTGAAATTAAAAAAAAATAGAAAGAGGGAGGCACGTGGAGAGAGGGAGAAGTAGAGAGAGTGAGAGAAAGAAAGAGAGAGAGAGAGAGGGAGAGAGAAAAGTTGAAAGGGCAAGAAAGGGAGAGAGAGAGAGAGAGATAGAAATAAAAAGAAAGAGAGAGAATGAGATAGGGGGAGAAGAAAGAGAGAGAGACGCGTGGGAAATAAAAGGAAATGTGTGAGAGAGAGGGTGAAAAGTAGAAAGGGAGAGAGAGGCAGGGAGAGAGAAAGAAGTGGATAGAGAGGGAGAGAGAAAAGTAGAGAGAGAAAAGAGAGAGAGAGGGAAGTAAAAAGAGAGAGAGAAGTGGAAAGTTACAGAGAGAGAGAGAGAGAAAACTAGAAAGAGAGAGGGAGAAAGAGAGAAAGAAAGAAAGAGAGAGAGATGTAGAAAGAGAAAGGGAAGTAGAAAGAATGAGTGGGAGAGAGAGAGAGGGAAGTTTAAAGGGGAGGGAGAGGGAGAAGCAGAGATAGACAGAGAGAGAGAGAAAGAGCGAGATAGAGAGCAAAAAGAGAGAGAGAGAGAAAAGAGAGAAGTGGAGAGGGGGAAAAGTAGAGAGAGAGTGAGAGAGGGTGGGAGAGAGAAGGACACAGAGAGACAGAGAGCGAGAGACATATGGAAAGAGAGACGTAAGAGAGAGAGAGAGAGTTAAGTACAAAAAGAGAGAGAGAAGTAGAGAGAGAAAGAGAGAAAGAGAAGTAGAAGAGAGAAAGGGAGGGAAAGGGAGAGAAAGAAGGAGAGAGAGAGAGAGTGAAGTAAAATGAGACAGCGAATTAGAAAGAGAGTGGGAGAGAGAGAGAAGTAGGAAGAAAGAGAGAGAGAGAGAGAGAGAAAGAGAGAGACATAGAGAGAGATTTAAAGAGAGTGAGAGTAGAAAGACCTTGTAGAGAGAGAAATAGAGAGAGAAAGCATTAGAAAAGTTGAAAGAGAGAAAGAGAGAGAAGTAGAAAGAGACAGAGAGAGAGAGCAAGAGAGAGAGAGAGGGAGAGAGGGGGAGGGAGAGAAAGAATGAGAGAGGGATGTAGAAAAAGGGAGAGAGAAGTAGATAGAGAAAGAGAGAGAGAAAAAAAGAAAAGAGAGAGATAGAGAGCGAGAGAGTGATAGAGAGAATGGGTGGAGAGAGAGGGAGAGAGAACAGTAGAAAGAAGAGATATGTAGAAGAGAGAGAGAGAGAGCAGTAAAAAGAGTGGGAGGGAGAGAAACAGATAGTTAGAGAGAAAAAGTGAAAAGAGAAAAAGAGAGAGAAGTAGAAAGAGAGAGAGATAGAGAGAGACAAAGAGAAAGAGAGAAGTAGAGAGAGAGAGAGCAGTAAAAAGTGTGGGAGAGAGAGAAACAGAGAGATAGAGGGAAAAAGTGAAAAGAGAAAAAGAGAGAGAAGTAAAAAGAGAGAGAGAGAGAGAGAGAGAGAGAGTCAAAGAGAGAGAGAGAGAGAGAGAGAGAGAGAGAGAGAGAGAGAGTGGTAGAGAGAGATAGAAAGAGAAAGAGTATGAGAGAGAGAGAGAATTAGAGAGAGAAACAGAGAAGTAGAGAGAGATGTAGAAAGAGAGAGAGAGAGAGAGAGAAGAGAGGGGGATAGAGTGACAGAGGGAGAAAGAGAGAAAAAGAGAGGGAGATGTAGAAAAAGAGAGAGAGCGAGAGAGAGATGTAGAAAAAGTGAGAGAGAAAAAGTGGGAGCTCACTAAAGTAGCAAGAGAGAGAAAAAGAGAGCCCCTAAAGCAAAGAGTGAGAGAGAGAAGAGAGAGACGGAGGAGTAAAGAGAGAAATGAAAAAAAAAAGAGAGAGAAGTAGAGCAAGAGAGGGAGAGAGAGACAAGGGAGAGAGAGAGAAGGGAGAGTGAGGAGAGAGGGGGATGGAGAGAGAGAGAGCGAGAGAGAGAGAGAGAAAGAGAGGGAGAAGTTGAAAGAGAGGGAGAACTAGAAAGAGAGAGATAAAGAGAAAGAGAGAGATAGAGAGAAAAGTTGAAAGAGAAATGGGGGAGAGAGAGAAGTAGAAAAGAGAGAGAGAGAGAGCGATAAAGAGAGAGAGAGAGAGAGAGAGAGAGAGAGACAGAGAAAGAGAGTAAGAGAGAGATAGAAAGAGAAAGAGTATGAGAGAGAGAGTTAGAGAGAGAAACAAAGAAGTAAAGAGAGACAAGTATAAAGAGAGAGAGGGAGAGAGAAAGAAGAGAGAGGGAGAGAGAGACAGAGGGAGAAAGAGAGAAAAAGAGAGGGAAAAGTTGAAAAAGAGAGTGTGAGAGAGAGTTGTAGAAAAAGTAAGAGAGGGAAAGTGAGAGCTCACTAAAGTACAAATAGAGAGAAAAAGAGAGCTCTCTAAAGTAGAGAGTGAGAGAGAGAAGAGAGAGAGGGAGTAGTAGAGAGAGAAATGAAAAAAAAGAGAGAGAAGAAGTGAAAGAGAGAGAGAGAGACAAGAAAGAGAGAGACAAGAGAGAGAGAAGAGAGAGTGAGGAGAGAGGGGGATGGAGAGAGAGAGCGAGAGAGAGAGATGGAGAAAGAGAGGGAGAAGTAGAAAGAGAGAGAGAGAGGGAGAGAGAGAAACAGAGAGAGAGAGGGAGGGAGAATTATAGAGGGAGAGAAGTAGAAAGAGATTGGGTGAGAGAGAAAGAGAGAGCTCTCTGAAGTAGAGAGAGGAGTCGAGTAAGAGTGATAAAGAGAGATAGGAGAGGCAGGGAGAAGAAGAGAGAGAGGGAAGTAAAAAGAGAGAGTGATAGGGAGAAGTAGAGAGAGAGAAGTACAAAGCGAGAGAGGGAGAAGTAGAGAGAGAGATAGAGAAGTTAAAAGAGAGAGAGAAGTAAAGAGAAGGAAAGAGAGAGAGATGTAGAAGGTGGAGAGAAAGAGGAGAGAGAGAGAGATGAGAGAGAGAGACACAGAGAGAGAGAGAGGGAGAAGTAGGAATAGAGAGAGAGAGAGTAGGAAGAGAGAGAGAATGGGAGAGAAAGAAGAGAGAGATAGAGAAGTAGAAAAAGAGAGATAGATATAGAAGTAGAAAGAGAGAGAGAAATAGAAAAAGAGAGAGAGAGGGAGAGTAGAAAGGGGAGAGAGAGAGAGAATTTGAAAGGGAGAGAGATGAATAAAGGGAGAGAACGAACTGGGAAAGGGAGAGTGAGACTGAGAGAGAGAGAAAGGGAAGTTGAAAGAGAGAGAGAGAGGGAGAGAGAGAAGTAGAAAGAGAGATGTAGAGAGAAGTAGAAAGAGAAAGTGAGAGAGAGAAGTAGAAAGAGAGAGAGAGGTAGAAAAAGGGAGGGAGAGAGTAGAAAGAGAGAGAGTAGAAAGTGAGAGAGACAGAGAGTAGAAAGAGAGAGAGAGAGGGAGAAAGAGAGAAAAAGTGAGTGAGAGAAAGAAAGAGAGAGAGAGGAGAGAGAGAAAGATAGAGAGAGAGAGAGAAAGGAAGAGAGAGAGAGAGAGAGAAGTAAAAAGGGAGAGGAAAGTAGAAAGAAAGTGAGGGAGAGAGTGAGGGAAGTTGGAAGAGAGAGAGTGAGAGAGAGAGG
Source organism: Protea cynaroides (assembly GCA_028583415.1). Lineage (NCBI taxonomy): Eukaryota > Viridiplantae > Streptophyta > Magnoliopsida > Proteales > Proteaceae > Protea > Protea cynaroides. Next base: position 8,553 of record JAMYWD010001404.1, read on the forward strand.
AAAGTTGAGAAAGACAGAGAGAGAGACGCGGATGGAGGAGCAGAAAGAGAGAGAGAGAGAGAGAGAGAGAGAGAGAGAGAGAGAGAGAGAGAGAGAGAGAGAGAGAGATAAATAGAGAAAAAAAGAGAGAGGGAGAGAGAGCGTGTGAGAGTTGTGGAAAGTAGGACTAAGAGTAGTAGACAGAGAGAGAGAGAGAGGGAGATAAATAGAGAAAAAAAGAGAGAGAGGGAGAGAGAGAGAGAGAGAGAGGTGAGCAAGAGGGAGTGAGCAAGAGGAGAGAGAAGTAGAGAGAGAGTAGTAGAGAGAGATAGCGAGGAGAGAGAACAAGAGAAAGGGAGAGAAAGAAAGAGAGGGGGAGTGAAGTAAAAGGAAACGAAGAAGTAGAAAGAGAGAGGGAGTAGAAAGAAAGAGAGAGTGAGAGAGAAGTAGAAAGTGAGAGAGAGAGAAAGAGAGAGAGAGAATATGAAAATGGTAGAGAGAACGAAGAGTGAGAGAGCGAAGTAGAAAGAGAAATTAAAAAAATAGAAAGAGAAAGATAGTGCACGTGAGAGAGAGAGAAGTAGAGAGAGAGATAAGTTGAAAGAGAGAGAGACTGAGAATGAGAGAGGGAGAGAGAGAAGTTGAAAGGGCGAGAAATGGAGAGAGAGAGAGCAAAATAAAAAGAAAGAGAGAGAAGGAGATAGAGAGAGAAAGAGAGTAGGAGAGAAAGTAGAAAGGGAGAGTGAGTGGGAAATAAAAGGAAATGAGTGGGAGAGAGGGTGAAAAGTAGAAAGAGAGAGAGAGAGGCTGGGAGAGAGAAAGAAGTGGATAGAGAGAGAGAGAAGTAGAGAGAGAAAAGAGAGAGAGAGAGAGGGAAGTTGAAAGAGAGAGAGAGTGAGGTAGAAAGAGAGAGAAGTAGAAAGAGAGAGTTAGTGGAAAGTTACAGAGAGAGAGAGAAAACAAGAAAGAGAGAGAGGGAGAAAGAGAGAGTGAAAGAAAGAGAGAGAGAATTAAAAAGAGAAAGGGAAGTAGAAAGAATGAGTGGGAGAGAGAGAGGGAAGTGGAAAGAGGGAGAGAGAGAGAGAGAGAGAGAGAGAGAGAGAAAGAGAAAGAGAGAGACAAAGAGAGAGAGAGTGAAAGAGAGTGAGAGTATAAAGACAATGTAGAGAGAGAAAGAGAGAGAGAAAGCAATAGAAAAGTCAAAAGAGAGAAAGAGAGAGAAGTAGTAAGTGAGAGAGAGCGAGAGAGAGAGAGAGAGAGAGAGAGAGAGAGAGAGAGAGAGAGAGAGAGAGAGGGAGGGAGAGAAAGAATGAGAGGGGGTAGTAGAAAAAGGGAGAGAGATGTAGAAAGAGAAAGAGAGAGAGAAAAAAGAAAAGGGAGAGATAGAGAGCGAGAGAGTGATAGAGAGAATGGGAGGAGGGAGAGGGAGAGAGAAAAGTAGAAAGAGAGAGAGATAAGTAGAAGAGAGAGATAAGGAGAGAAAGAGCAGTAAAAGAGAGGGAGAGAGAAATAGAGAGAGAAGTTGGAAAGAGAGAGAGAGAGAGGGAGAGAGAGAGAAAGAGAGAGACAAAGAGAGAGTGAAATAGAGTGAGAGTAAAATGACCATGTAGAGAGAGAAAGAGAGAGAGAGAAAGCCATAGAAATGTCAAAAGAGAGAAAGAGAGAAGTTGAAAGAGAGAGAGCGTGAGAGAGAGAGAGAGAGAGAGGGAGAGGGAGGGAGAGAAAGAATGAGAGGGAAGTAGAAAAAGGGAGAGAGAAGTAGAAAGAGAAAGAGAGAGAAAAAAAAGAAAAAGAGGGAGATAGAGAGCGAGAGAGTGATAGAGAGAATGGGAGGAGAAAGAGGGTGAGAGAAAAGTAGAAAGAGAGAGAGATAAGTAGAGAGAGAGAGAGAGAGAGAGAGAGAGAGCAGTAAAAAGAGAGGGAGAGAGATAAACAGAGAGATAGAGAGAAAAAGTGAAGAGAAAGTGAGAGAGAGAAGTAGAAAAAGAGAGAGATAGAGATAGAAAAAGAGAAAGAGAGAAGTAAAGAGAGAAAGAGAGAGAGAGAGAGAGAGAGAGAGAGGTAGAGAGAGATAGAAAGAGAAAGAGTACGAGAGAGAGAAATAAAGAAGTAGAGAGAGTAGTAGAAAGAAAGAGAGAGAGAGAGAAAGAAGAGAGGGGGAGAGAGACAGAGAGAAAAAAGAGAGAAAAAGAGAGGGAGAAGCAGAAAAAGAGAGAGAGTGTGAGAGAGAGATGTTGAAAAAGTGAGAGAAAAAGTGAGAGCTCACTAAAGTAGCAAGAGAGAGAAAAAGAGAGCTCTAAAGAAGACAGTGAGAGAGAGAAGAGAGAGAAGAGAGAGACGGAGCAATAAAGAGGGAAATGAAAAAAAAGAGAAGTAGAGAAAGAGAGAGAGAGACAAGAGAGAGAGATAAGAGAGAGTGAGGAGAGAGGGGGATAGAGAGAGAGAGAGAGAGAGAGAGAGAGAGAGAGAGAAAGAGAGGGGGAAGTAGAAAGAGAGGGAGAAGTAGAAAGAGAGAGAGAGAAAGAGAGAGATAGAGAGAAAAGTGGAAAGAGAAAAAGGGAGAGAGAAGTAGAAAGAGAGAGAGCGATAAAGAGAGAGACAAAGAGAAAGAGAGAAAGAGAGAGAGAGAGAGAGGTAGAGAGAGATAGAAAGGGAAAGATTATGAGAGAGAGAGTTAGAGAGAGAGAGAAACAGAGAAGTAGAGAGAGATAAGTAGAAAGAGAGAGAGAGGGAGAGAGAAATAAGAGCGGGGGAGAGAGAGACATAGAGAGAAAGGGAGAAAAATAGAGGGAGAAGTTGAAAAAGAGAGAGAGAGTGAGTGAGAGATGTAGAAAAAGTGAGAGCACACTAAAGTACAAAGAGAGAGAAAAAGATAGCTCTCTAAAGTAGAGAGTGAGAGAGAGAAGAGTGAGAGGGATTTGTAGAGAGAGAAATAAAAAAAAGAGAAAGAGAAGAAGAGAAAGAGAGAGAGAGAGAGACAAGAGGAGAGAGAAGAGAGAGTGAGGAGAGAGGGGGATGGTGAGAGAGAGCGAGAGAGAGAGAGAAAGAGAGAGAGAAGTAGAAAGAGAGAGAGAGAGAGAGAAACCGAGGGAGAGAGAGAGGGAGGGTGGGAGAGAAGTGGAAAGAGATAGGGAGAGAGGGAAAGAGAGAGCTCTCTGAAGCAGAGAGAGAAGTGGAGAAGAGAGATAAAGAGAGGTAGGAGAGGCAGGGAGAAGAAGAGAGAGAGGGAAGTAAAAAGAGAGAGTGATAGGGGGAAGTAGAGAGAGAGAAGTAGAAAGAGAGAGAGGGAGAAGTAGAGAGTGAGATAGTAAAGTTAAAAGAGAGAGAAGTAAAGAAAAAGAAAGAGAGAGAAAGAGATGTAGAAGGTGAGAGATAGAGGGAGAGAGAGAGAGAAGAGAGAGAGAGAGAGAGAGAGAGAGAGAGAAGTAGAAAGAGAGAGAGAGAGAGAAGTAGGAAGAGAGAGAGAATGGGAGAGAAAGAAGAGAGAGATTGAGAAGTAGAAAAAGAGAGATAGATATAGAAGTAGAAAGAGAGAGAGAGAGAGAGAGAGAGAGTAGAAAGGGAGAGAGAGAATTTGAAAGGGAGAGAGAAGTAGAAAGGGAGAGAATGAACTGGGAAAGGGGGAGTGAGAGTGAGAGAGAGAGAAAGGGAAGTTGAAAGAGAGAGAGAGAGTGAGAGAGAGAGAGAAGTAGAAAGATAGATGTAGAGAGAAGTAGAAAGAGAAAGTGTGTGAGAGAAGTAGAAAGAGAGAGAGAGAGAGGTAAAAAAAGAGTGGGAGATAGTAGAAAGAGAGAGAGAAGTAAAAAGTGAGAGAGACAGAGAGTAGAAAGAGAGAGAGAATGGGAGAAAGAGAGAAAAAGAGAGTGAGAGAAAGAGAGAGAGAGAGAGAGAGAGAGGGAGGAGGGAAGAGAGAGAGAGAGAGAGAGAGAGAGAAAAGTAAAAAGGGAGAGGGAAGTAGAAAGATAGAGA
>JAMYWD010001404.1:17500-25000 GCA_028583415.1 Protea cynaroides
GAGAGAGGAGAGAGAGAGAGAGAGAGAGAGAGAGAGAGTAGTACCAAAAAGAGGGAGAGAGTTGAGAGAGAAAGAGAGAAAAGAGAAGGAGAAGAGAGAAAGAGGGAGAAAGAAGAGAGAGAGAGGAAGCAAAATGAGACAGCAAGGCCGAAAGGGAGTGGGAGAGAGAGAAGAAAGAAGAGAGAGAGAGATAAAGAGAGAGAGAGAGAGAGTGAAAGAGAGTGAGAGTAGAAAGACCATGTAGAGAGAGAAATAGAAAGAGAAAGCGATAGAAAAGTTGAAAGAGAGAAAGAGAGAGAGAGAGAGAGAGAGAGAGGGAGAGGGAGAGAGAGAGAGAGAGAGAGAGAGAGAGAGAGGGAGGGAGAGAAAGAATGAGAGAGGGATGTAGAAAAAGGGAGAGATAAGTAGAAAGGGAAAGAGAGAGAGAAAAAAAAAGAAAAGAGAGAGATAGAGAGCGAGGGAGTGATAGAGAGAATGAGAGGAGAGAGAGGGAGAGAGAAAAGTAGAAAGAGAGAGATAAGTAGAAGAGAGAGAGAGCAGTAAAAGAGTGGGAGAGAGAGAAATAGAGATTTAGAGAGAAAAAGTGAAAAGAGAAAAAGAGAGAGAGAAGTAGAAAGAGAGAGAGATAGAGAGAGATAAAGTGAAAGAGAGAAGTAGAGAGAGAAAGTGAGAGAGAGGGAGAGAGCAGTAAAAAGAGTGGGAGAGAGAGAAATAGAGAGATAGAGAGAAAAAGTGAAAAGAGAAAAGTAGAAAGAGAGAGAGAGAGAGATAGATAGAGTCAAATAGAAGGAGAGAAGTAGAGAGAGAAAGAGAGAGAGAGGTAGAGAGAGATAGAAAGAGAAAGAGTATGAGAGAGAGAATTAGAGAGAGAGAAATAGAGAAGTAGAGAGAGAAGTAGAAAGAAAGAGAGAGAGAGAAGTAAAAAGAGAGAGTGAGAGAGAGATGTAGAAAAGTGAGAGAAAAAGTGAGAGCTCACTAAAGTAGCAAGAGAGAGAAAAAAAGAGCTCTCTAAAGTGGAGAGTGAGAGAGAGAAGAGAGAGACGGAAGAGTAAAGAGTGAAATGAAAAAAAGAGAGTGAAGTAGAGAAAGAGAGGGAGAGGGAGACAAGTGAGAGAGAGAAGAGAGAGTGAGGAGAGAGGGGGATGGAGAGAGAGAGCGAGTGAGAGAGAGAGAAAGAGAGGGAGAAGTTGAAAGAGAGGGAGAAGTAGAAAGAGAGAGATAGAGAGAAAGAGAGAGATAGAGAGAAAAAGTGGAAAGAGAAAAAGGGAGAGAGAGAAGTAGAAGAGAGAGAGAGAGCGATAAAGAGAGAGACAGAGAAAAAGAGAGAGAGAGAGAGAGAGGTAGAGAGAGATAGAAAGAGAAAGAGTATGATAGAGAGAGTTAGAGAGAGAGAAACAGAGAAGTAGAGAGAGACAAGTAGAAAGAGAGAGTGGGAGAGAGAAAGAAGAGGGGGAGAGAGAGACAGAGGGAGAAAGAGAGAAAAAGAGAGGGAGAAGTTGAAAAAGAGAGAGGGTGAGGGAGAGATGTAGAAAAAGTGAGAGAGAGAAAGTGAGAGCTCACTAAAGTACAAAGAGAGAGAAAAAGAGAGCTCTCTAAAGTAGAGAGTGAGAGAGAGAAGAGAGAGATGGAGTAGTAGAGAGAGAAATGAAAAAGAGAGAGAGAGAAGAAGATAAAGAGAGAGAGAGAGACAAGAGAGAGAGAAGAGAGAGTGAGGAGATTGAACTGGGAAAGGGAGAGTGAGAGTGAGAGAGAGAGAAAGGGAAGTTTAAAGAGAGAGAGAGAGAGGGAGAGAGAGAAGTAGAAAGAGAGATGTAAAGAGAAGTAGAAAGAGAAAGTGAGTGGGAGAAGTAGAAAGAGAGAGAGAGATTGGTAGAAAAAGAGAGGGAGAGAGTAGAAAGAGAGAGAGGTAGAAAGAGAAAGAGAAGTAGAAAGTGAGAGAGACAGAGAGTAGAAAGAGAGAGACAAAGGGAGAAAGTGAGAAAAAGAGAGTGAGAGAAAGAAAGAGAGAGAGAGAAAGGGAGAAAGAGAGAGAGAGAGAGAGAGAGAGAGAGAGAAAGAGAGGGAGAAGTGAAAAGGGAGAGGGAAGTAGAAAGAAAGAGAGGGAGAGAGCGAGGGAAGTTGAAAGAGAGAGAGTGATGGAGAGAGAGAGAAGTTGAGAAAGACCGAGAGAGAAAGTACGGGATGCAGTAGTAGAAAGGGAGAGAGAGAGAGAGAGAATGAACGAGAAAGAAAGAGAGTAAAGGGGGAGAAGTAAAGAAAGAGAATGGGAGAGCGTGGAGAGAGAGAGGGAGAGAGAGAGCGTGAGAGAGATGTGGAAAGAGAGACTAATAGTAGTAGACAGAGAGAGAGAGAGAGAGAGGGAGATAAATAGAGAAAAAGAGAGAGAGAGAGGTGAGCAAGAGGGAGAAGTTGAAGGAGAGAGATAGCGAGGGGAGAGAACAAGAGAAAGGGAGAGAAAGAAAGAGAGGGGGAGTGAAGTAGAAGGAAACAAAGAAGTAGAAATAGAGATGGAGTAGAAAGAGAGAGAGAGAGAGAGAGAGAGAGAAGAAGAAAGTGAGAGAGAGAGAGAGAAGATGAAAAAGGTAGAGAGAGCAAAGAGTGAGAGAGCGAAGTAGAAAGAAAAATTAAAAAATAGAAAGAGAGAGAGAGTGCACGTGAGAGAGAGAGAAGTAGAGTGAGTGAGATAATTTGAAAGAGAGAGAGAGAATGAGAGAGAGAGAGAGAGGGAGAGAGAGAAGTTGAAAGGGCAAAAAAGGGAGAGAGAGAGAAATAAAAAGAAAGAGGGAGAATGAGATATAGAGAGAAAGATAGTAGGAGTGGAAGTAGAAAGGGAGAGAGAGTGGTAAATAAAAGGAAATGAGTGGGGAATAGGGTGAAAAGTAGAAAGGGAGAGAGAGAGAGAGGCTGGGAGAGAGAAAGAAGTGGATAGAGAGGGAGAGAGAGAAGTAGAGAGAGAAAAGAGAGAGAGGGAAGTAGAAAGAGAGAGAGAGAGAGAGATCGAGTGAGGTAGAAAGAGAGAGAAGTAGAAAGAGAGAGAGTAGTGGAAAGTTACATAGAGAGAGAGAGAAAACTGGAAAGAGAGAGAGAAAGAAAGAGAGAGAGAATTAGAAAGATAAAGGGAAGTAGAAAGAATGAGTGGGAGGGAGAGAGGGAAGTGGAAAGAGGGGGAGATAGAGAAGTGGAGAGAGATAGAGAGAGAGAAAGAGTGAGATAAAGTAGTAGAAAGAGAGAGAGAGAGAGAGAGAGAGAGAGAGAGAAAGAGAGAGGGGAAAAGTAGAGAGAGAATGAGAGAGGGTGGAGAGAGAGAGGGAGAGAGAGAGAGAGCGAGAGAGATATGGAAAGACATGCTCGAAGGAAGTAAAAAGAGAGAGAGAGAGAGAACTAGAGAGAGATAGAGAGAGAACAAAAAGAGGGAGAGAGAGGTGAGAGAGGGAGAGCAGTAGAGCGAGAGTGGAGTACAAAAAGAGAGAGAGAAGTAGAGAGAGAAAGAGAGAAAGACAAGTAGAAGAGAGAAAGAGAGAAAGAAAGAGAGTGAGAGAGTGAAGCAAAATGAGACAGCGAAGTAGAAAGAGAATGGGAGAGAGAGTAGGAATAAAGAGAGAGAGAGAGAGAGAGAGAGAGAGAGAGAGAGAGAGAGAGAGAGAGAATGGAGTGTGAGAGTAGAAAGACCATGTAGAGAGAGAAAGAGAGAGAGAAAGCGATAGAAAAGTCAAAAGAGAGAAAGAGAGAGAAGTAAAAAGAGAGTGAGAGCGAGAGAGAGAGAGAGAGGGAGAGAGAGAGAGAGAGAGGGAGAAAGCAAAAAAAAGAGAGTGAGAGAAAGAAAGAGAGAGAGAAAGGGAGAAAGAGAGAGTGAGAGAGGGAGAGAGAGAGAGAAAGGGAGAGAGAGAGAAGTAAAAAGGGAGAGGGAAGTAGAAAGAAAGAGAGGGAGAGAGAGAGGGAAGTTGAAAGAGAGAGAGTAAGAGAGAGAGAGAGGAAAGTTGAGTAAGACAGAGAGAGAAAGTGCGGGATGGATTAGTAGAGAGAGAGAGAGAGAATGAGCGAGAAAGAAAGAGAGTAAAGGGGGAGAAGTAAAGAGAGAGAATGGGAGAGCATGGAGAGAGAGAGGGAGAAAGTGCGTGAGAGAGATGTGGAAAGAGAGACTAAGAGTAGTAGACAGAGAGAAAGAGAGAGGGAGATAAATAGAGAAAAAGAGAGAGAGAGAGAGAGAGGTGAGCAAGAGGGAGAAGTAGAAGGAGAGAGAGTAGTAGAGAGAGATAGCAGGAGAGAGAACAAGAGAAAGGGAGAGAAAGAAAGAGAGGGGGGAGCGAAGTAGAAGGAAACGAAGAAGCAAAAGAGAGGGAGTAGAAAGAGAGAGAGAGAAGTAGAAAGTAAGAGAGAGAGAGAGAAAGAGATGGAGAGAAGATGAAAATGGTAGAGAGAGCGAGGAGTGAGAGAGCGAAGTAGAAAGAGAAATTCAAAAAATAGAAAGGAAATGAGAGGCACGTGGAGAGAGAGAGAAGTAGATAAAGAGAGATGAGAGTGAGAAGAGAGAGTGAGGGAGAGGGGGATGGAGAGAGAGAGAGAGAGAGAGAGAGGGAAAGAGAGGGAGAAGAAGAAAGAGAGAGAGAGAGAAAGAGAGAGACAGAGAGAAAAAGTGGAAAGAGCAAAAGGGAGAGAGAGAAATAGAAAGAGAGAGAGAGAGAGCGATAAAGAGTGAGACAAAGAGAAAGAGAGAAAGAGAGAAAGAGAGAGAGGTAGAGAGAGATAGAAAGAGAAAGTGTATGAGAGAGAGAGTTAGAGAGAGAGAAACAGAGAAGTAGAGAGAGAAGTAGAAAGAGAAAGAGAGGGAGAGAGAAAGAAGAGAGGGGGAGAGAGAGACAGAGGGAAAGAAATAGAGAAAAAAAGAGGGAGAAGTTGAAAAAGAGAGAGAGTGAGAGAGAGATGTTAAAAAGTGAGAGAGAGAAAGTGAGAGCTCACTAAAGTACAAAGAGAGATAAAAAGTGATCTCTCTAAAGTAGTAAGTTAGAGAGAGAAGAGAGAGAGGGAGTTGTAGAGAGAGAAATGAAAAAAAGAGAGAGAAAAGAAGAGAAAGAGTGAGAGAGACAAGAGAGAGAGAGAAGAGAGAGTGAGGAGAGTGGGGGATGGAGAGAGAGAGCGAGAAAGATTGAGAGAAAGAGAGGGAGAAGTAGAAAGAGAGAGAGAGCGAAGGGAGAAGTAGAGAGAGAGAATAGGGAAGTTAAAAAGAGAGAGAGAAGTAAAGAGAAAGAAAGAGAGAGAGAGAAGTAGAAGGTGAGAGAAAGAGGGAGAGAGAGAGAAGTGAGAGAGAGACATAGAAGAGAGAGACAGAGAAGTAGAAAGAGAGTGAGAGAGGGAGTAGGAAGAGAGAGAGAATGGGAGAGAAAGAAGAGAGAGATAGAGAAGTAGAAAAAGAGAGATAGATATAGAAGTAGAAAGAGAGAGAAATAGAAAAAGAGAGAGAGAGTGAGTAGAAAGGGAGAGAGAGAATTTGAAAGGGAGAGAGAAGTAGAAAGGGAGAGAGATTAAGACTGGGAAAGGGAGAGTGAGAGTGAGAGAGAGAGAAAGAGGGAGAGAGAGAGAAGTAAAAAGGGAGAGGAAAGTAGAAAGAAAGAGAGGGAGAGAGAGACGGAAGTTGAAAGAGAGAGAGTGAGAGAGAGAGAGAGAAGTTAAGAAAGACAGAGAGGGAAAGAGCGAGATGGTGTAGTAGAAAGAGAGAGAGAGAGAGAGAGAGAGAGAGAGAGGGAGAGATTGAGCAGGAAAGAAAGAGAGTAAAGGGGAGATAAGTGAAGTGAGAGAATGGGAAAGTGTGAAGAGAGAGGGAGAGAGAGCGTGAGAGAGGTGTGGAAAGAGAGACTAAGTTTAGTAGACAGAGAAAGAGAGAGGGAGAGAAAAAGAGAGAAAGAGAGATAGAATAGAAAGAGAGAGGGAGAGAGGTGAGCAAGAGGGAGAAGTAGAAGTTGAGAGAGAAGTAGAGAGAGAGTAGTAGAGGGAGATAGCGAGGAGTGAGACCAAGAGAAAGGGAGAGAAACAAAGAGAGGGGGAGGAAGTAGAAGGAAACTAAGAAGTAGAAAGAGAGAGAGAGAGAGAAAGAGAGAGAGAAGTAGAAAGAGAGAGAGAGAGAGAGAGAGAGAGAGAGAGAGAGAGAGAGAGAAGACGAAAAAGGTAGAGATAGCGAAGAGTGAGAGTGCGAAGTAGAAAGAGAAATTAAAAAAATAGAAAGAGGGAGAGAGTGCACGTGAGAGAGAGAGAGAGAAGTAGAGAGAGTGAGAGAAGTAGAAAGAGAGAAAGAGAGAGAGAGGGAGAGGGAGAGAGAAAAGTTGAAAGGGCGAGAAAGGGAGAGAGAGAGAGAGAAATAAAAAGAAAGAGAGAGAATGAGATAAGGAGAGAAAGGGAGAGAGAGAGTAGGAGAGAAAGTTAAAAGGGAGAGCGAGTGGGAAATAAAAGGAAATGTGTGAGAGAGAGGGTGAAAAGTAGAAAGAGAGAGAAAGGCAGGGAGAGAGAAAGAAGTGGATAGAGAGGGAGAGAGAGAAGTAGATTGAGAAGAGAGAGAGAGAGAGAGGGAAGTAGAAAGAGAGAGAGAAGTGGGAAGTTATAGAGAGAGAGAGAGGGGGAGAAAACTAGAAAGAGAGAGGGGGAGAAAGAGAGAGAGAAGGAAAGAGAGCGAGAAGTAGAAAGAGAAAGGGAAGTAGAAAGAATGGGTGGGAGAGAGAGAGGGAAGTGGAAAATGTGAGGGAGAGAGAGAAGTAGAAAGAGACAGAGACAGAAAGAGCGAGATAGAGTAGCAGAAAGAGAGAGAGAGAGAGAGAAAGTAGAGAAGTAGAGCGGGGGAAAAGTAGAGAGAGAATGAGAGAGGGTGGAAAGAGAGAGGGACAGAGAGAGAGAGCGAGAGAGATATGGAAAGAGAGACAGAAAGAAGTAAAGAGAGAGAGAAAGAAGAAGAGAGAGAAAGAGAGAGATAGAGAGAGAATAAAAAGAAAGAGAGAGAGGGAGCAGTAGAGAGAGAGAGGGTGAACTACAAAAAGAGGGAGAGAGAAGTAGATAGAGAAAGAGAGAAAGAGATGTAGAAGAGAGAAAGAGAGAGAAAGAAGGAGAGAGAGAGAGTGAAGAAAAATGAGACAACGAAGTAGAAAGATAGTGGGAGAGAGAGAAGTATGTAGAAAGAAAGCGAGAGAGAAAGAGAGAGACAAAGAGAGAGAGTGAAAGAGAGTGAGAGTAGAAAGACCATGTAGAGAGAGAAATAAAATGGGAAAGCGATAGAAAAGTTGAAAGAGAGAAAGAGATTGAAGTAGAAAGAGAGAGAGAGAGAGTGAGCGAGAGAGAGAGAGGGTGAGGGGCAGAGAGAGAGAGTGAGAGAAAGAGAGGGAGAGAGAGAGGGAGGGAGAGAAAGAATGAGAGAGGGAAGTAGAAAAAGGGAGAGAGAAGTAGAAAGAGAAAGAGAGAGAGAAAAAAAGAAAAGGGAGAGATAGAGAGCGAGAGAGTGATAGAGAGAATGGGAGGAGAGAG
>JAMYWD010001405.1:0-10000 GCA_028583415.1 Protea cynaroides
CATATTCCAACCCAGAATGGGTTATCCATATTTCAACCCAAATAGGGTTATCCTTAGATCCACTAGGACTATCTATCAGTCCACTTGGACTATCCAGATCTTAACCCATAGGATTTTTCAATCATTCAAGCATAAATTTCAACTTGAACAAATAAACTTAATTATGCACAAGCATAAATCACAGCCATAAACTTTAATCACACCTGAACTACGATGGTGAACCTGATTTTTGGAATAATTCCGTGATACGTAGGCAATCTGATGGATACAGATTCGGTTCAATGATATCAAACCCCTTGGTTTGGTTTGGCTTAGCAAATAGAGTCTAGCATAGGAAAGGTATAGGCGACCGATTTCGATCGGTGGTTTAGGTGCCTAACCCCTTCCCATAACCGTAACCTGACACTTACCCAATCTCTGATGGACCAGAATTCCAATCTAAGGGTCATGAGTCAATCGAAGTCTTACCTTAGGGTGAGATTTCACATTTCCAAGGTCCTAGACCTAAATCTAGGTGGCGACTTCAAAAGATTTCCGTCTTTGTCCTCACAGTGAGAGAGATGAGGAAAAAGTGAGAGAGAGAGAAAGTGAGAGCTCACTAAAGTACAAAGAGAGAGAAAAAGAGAGCTCTTTAAAGTAGAGGGTGAGAGAGAGAAGAGAGAGAGGGAGTAGTAGAGAGTGAAATGAAAAAAAAGGGAGAGAGAATAAGAGAAAGAGAGAAAGATAAGAGAGAGTAAGGAGAGAGGGGGATGGAGAGAGAGAGCGAGAGAGAGAGAGACAGAAAGAAAGGGAGAAGTTGAAGAGAGAGAGAGAGAGAGAGAGAGAGAGAGAGAGAAACAGAGAGAGAGAGAGGGAGTGAGGGAGAATTATTGAGGGAGAGAAGTAGAAAGAGATTGGGAGAGAGAGAAAGAGAGAGCTCTCTGAAGTAGAGAGAGAAGTGGAAGTAAAAAGAGAGAGTGATAGGGAGAAGTAGAGAGAGAGAGTGAAGTAGAAAGAGAGAGAGGGAGAAGTAGAGAGAGATAGAGAAGTTAAAAGAGAGAGATTAGTAAAGAGAAAGAAAGAGAGAGAGAGAGAGAGAAGTAGAAGGTGAGAGAAAGAGGGAGAGAGAGAGATGTGAGAGAGAGACATAGAAGAGAGAGAGAGAAGTAGAAAAGAGAGAGAGAGAGAGTAGGAAGAGAGAGAATGGGAGAGAAAAAAGAGAGAGATAGAGAAGTAGAAAAAGAGAGATAGATATAGAAGTAGAAAGAGAGAGAGAGAGAGAGGGAGAGTAAAATGGGAGAGAGATGTAGAAAGGGAGAGAACGAACTGGGAAAGGGAGAGTGAGAGTGAGAGAGAGGGAAAGGGAAGTTGGAAGAGAGATAGAGAGAGGGAGAGAGAGAAGTAGAAAGAAAGATGTAGAGAGAAGTAGAAAGAGAAAGTGAGAGAGAGAAGTAGAAAGAGAGAGAGAGAGAGGTAGAAAAATGGTGGGAGAGAGTAGAAAGAGGGAGAGAAGTAGAAAGTGAGAGAGACAGAGAGTAGAAAGAGAGAGAGAGAGAGAGAGGGAGAAAGATAGAAAAAGAGAGTGAGAGAAAGAAAGAGAGAGAGAGAGGGAGAAAGATAGAGTGAGAGAGAGAGAGAGAAGAGAAAAGGGAGAGGAAAGTAGAAAGAAAGAGAGGGAGAGAGAGAGGAAAGTTGAAAGAGAGAGAGTGAGAGAGAGAGAGAGAGGAATGTTGAGAAAGACAGAGAGAGAAAGTACGGGATGGAGTAGTAGAAAGAGAGAGAGAGAGAGAGAGAGAGAGAGAGAGAGAGAATGAGCGAGAAAAAAAGAGAGTAAGGGGGGAGAAGTAAGGAGAGAGAATGGAGAGGGTGGAGAGAGAGAGGGAGAGAGAGCGTGAGAGAGATGTGGAAAGAAGGACTAAGAGTAGTGGATGGAGAGAGAGAGAGAGGGGGATAAATAGAGAAAAAAGAGAGAGAGAGAGGTGAGCAAGAGGGAGAAGTTGAAAGAGAGAGAGAAGTAGAGGGAGAGTAGTAGAGAGAGATAGCGAGGAGAGAGAACAAGAGAAAGGGAGAGAAAGAAAGAGAGGGGGGTGAAGTAGAAGGAAACGAAGAAGTAGTAAGAGAGAGGGAGTAAAAAGAGAGAGAGAGAAGTTGAAAGTGAGAGAGAGAGAGAAAGAGAAGATGAAAAAGGTAGAAAAAGCTATGAAGAAAGAGAAATTAAAAAAATAGAAAGAGAGAGAGAGTGCACGTGAGAGAGAGAGAAGTAGAGAGAGTGAGATAAGTTGAAAGAGAGAGAGACAGAGAATGAGGGAGAGAGAGAAGTTGAAAGGGCGAGAAATGGAGAGAGAGAGTGAGAAATGAAAAGAAAGAGAGAGAAGGAGATAGAGAGAGAAAGAGAGTAGGAGAGAAAGTAGAAAGGGAGAGAGAGTGGGAAATAAAAGGAAATGAGTGGGAGAGAGGGTGGAAAGTAGAAAGAGAGAGAGAGAGGCTGGGAGAGAGAAAGTAATGGATAGAGAGGGAGAGAGAGAAGTAGAGAGAGAAAAGAGAGAGAGAGAGGGAGAGAGAGTGGTAGAAAGGGAGAGAAGTAGAAAGAGAGAGAGTTAGTGGAAAGTTACAGAGAGAGAGAAAACTAGAAAGAGATTGAGGGAGAAAGAGAGAGAGAAAGAAAGAGAGAGAGAGAGAGAAAGAGCGAGATAGAGTAGTAGAAAGAGAGAGAGAGAAAAAAAGTAAAGTAGAGAGGGCAAAAAGTAGAGAGAGAATGAGAGAGGGTGGAGAGAGAGAGCGGAGAGAGAGAGAGAGAGAGAGAGATATGGAAAGACCCCCCGTTTAAAGAAGAAAAAGGGAGAGAGAGAGAGAGAGAGAGAGAGAGAGAGAAGAGAGAGAATAAAAAGTGGGAAGAGAGAGGTGAGAGAGAGAGCAGAGAGAGAGAGAGAGTGAAATACAAAAAAAAAAAGAGAGAAGTAGGGAGAGAAAGAGAGAAAGAGAAAAAGAGAGAAAGGGAAGTAGAAGAGAGAAAGGGAGAGAAAGAATGAGAGAGAGAGTGAAGTAAAATGAGACAGCGAAGTAGAAAGAGAGTGGGAGAGAGAGAAGTAGGAATAGAGAGAGAGAGAGAAAGAGAGAGACAAAGAGAGAGAGAGTGAAAGAGAGTGAGAGTAGAAAGACCTTGTAGAAAGAGAAAGAGAGAGAGAAAGCGATAGAAAAGTCAAAAGAGAGAAAGAGAGAGAAGTAGAAAGAGAGAGAGAGAGAGAGAGAGAGAGAGAGAGAGAGAGAGAGAGAGGGAGGGAGAGAAAGAATGAGAGAGGGAAGTTGAAAAAGGGAGAGAGAAGTAGAAAGGGAAAGAGAGAGAGTGGAAAAAAAGAAAAGAGGGAGATAGAGAAAAAAAAAGAAAAGAGAGAGATAGAGAGCGAGAGAGTGATAGAAAGAATGAGAGGAGAGTGAGAGAGAGAGAGATAAGTAGAAGAGAGATATTGAGAGAGAGAGAGAGAAACAGAGAGAGAAGTAGGAAGAGAGAGAGAGAGAGAGAGAGAGAGAGAGAGAAAGAGAGAGAGAAAGAGAGAGAGAGAGTGAAAGAGAGTAAGAGTAAAAAGACCATGTAGAGAGAGAAAGAGAGAGAGGAAGCGATAGAAAAGTCAAAAGAGAGAAAGAGAGAAGTAGAAAGAGAGAGAGCGCGAGAGAGAGAGAGAGAGAGAGAGAGAGAGAGAGAGAGAGAGAGAGAGAGAGAGAGAGAATGAGAGAGGGAAGTAGAAAAAGGGAGAGAGAAGTAGAATGAGAAAGTGGGAGAGAGAAAAAAAAGAAAAGAGAGAGATAGAGAGTGAGAGAGTGATAGAGAGAATGGGAGGAGAGAGAAGGAGAGAGAAAAGTAGAAAGAGAGAGAGATAAGTAGAAGAGAGATATAGAGAGAGAGACAAGTAGAAGAGAGAGAAGAGAGAGACAAGTAGAAGAGAGAGAGAGACAAGTAGAAGAGAGAGAGAGAAAAAAAAAAAAGAGAGAGATATAGAGCGAGAGAGTGAGAGAGGTAGAAAAAGAGAGGGTGAGAGTAGAAAGAGAGAGAGAAGTAGAAGTGAGAGAGACAGAGAGTAGAAAGAGAGAGACAAAGGGAGAAAGAGAGAAAAAGAGAGTGAGAGAAAGAAAGAGAGAGAGAGAAAGGGGGAAAGAGAGAGTGAGAGTGAGAGAGAGAGAGAGATAGAGGGAAGTAAAAAGGGAGAGGGAAGTAGAAAGAAAGAGAGGGAGAGAGAGAGAGGGAAGTTAAAAGAGAGAGAGTAATAGAGAGAGAGAAGTTGAGAAAGATAGTGAGCGAAAGTGTGGGATGGAGTAGTAGAAAGAAAGAGAGAGAGAGAATCAGCGAGAAAGAAAGAGAGTAAATGGGGAGAAGTAAAGAGAGAGAATGGGAGAGCGTGGAGAGAGAGAGGGAGAGAGGGCGTGAGAAAGATGTGGAAAGAGAGACTAATAGTAGTAGATAGAGAGAGGGAGAGAGGGAGATAATTAGAGAAAAAGAGAGAGAGAGGTGAGCAAGAGAGAGTTAAAGGAGAGAGGGTAGTAGAGAGAGATAGCGAGGAGAGAGAACAAGAGAAAGGGAGAGAAAGAAAGAGAGGGGGAGTGAAGTAGAAGGAAATGAAGAAGTAGTGAGAGAGAGGGAGTAAAAAGAGAGAGAGAGAGAGAGGGAGAGAGAGATAGAGAAGTAGAAAGAGAGAGAGAGAGAGAGAGAGAAAGAGAGAGAGAAAGAGAAGACGAAAAAGGTAGAGAGACCAAAGTAGAAGGAGAAATTAAAAAATAGAAAGAGAAAGAGAGTGCATGTGAGAGAGAGAGAAGTAAAGAGAGTGAGATAAGTTAAAAGAGAGAGAGACAGAGAATGACAGAGGGAGAGAGAGAAGTTGAAAGGGCGAGAAATGGAGAGAGAGAGAGAAATAAAAAGAAAGAGAGAGAAGGAGATAGAGAGAGAAGGAGAGAAAGAGAGAGAGAGAGAGAGTGAAGAGAGAGAGAGAAGCGAGAGTGAGGAGAGAGGGGGATGGAGAGGGTGAGAGCGAGAGAGAGAGAGAGAAAGAGAGGGAGAAGTAGGAAGAGGGGGAGAAGTAAAAAGAGAGAGAGAGAGAGAGATAGAGAGAAAAAGTGGAAAGAGAAAAAGGGTGAGAGAAGTAGAAAGAGAGAGAGAGAGAGCAATAAAGAGAGAGACAAAGAGAAAGAGAGAACGAGAGAGAGAGAGAGAGGTAGAGAGAGATAGAAAGAGAAAGAGTATGAAAGAGAGTTAGAGAGAGAGAGAAACATAGAAGTAGAGAGAGACAAGTTGAAAGAGAGAGAGAGAGGGAGAGAGAAAGAAGAGAGGGGAGAAAGATACAGAGGGAGAAAGAGAGAAAAAGAGAGGGAGAAGTTAAAAAAGAGAGAGAGTGAGAGAGAGATGTAGAAAAAGTGAGAGAGAGAAAGTGAGAGCACACTAAAGTACAAAGAGAGAGAAAAAGAGAGCTCTCTAAAGTAGAGAGTGAGAGAGAAGAAGAGAAAAAGAGAGAGAGAGAGAGAGAGAGAGAGAGCCCGGGGGGGGGGGGGGGGGGGCTAAAGTAGAGAGTGAGAGAGAAGAAGAGAAAGAGAGAGAGACAAGAGAGAGAGAGAGAGAGAGAGAGAGAGAGAGAGAGAGAAAGAGAGGGAGAAGTAGAAAGAGAGAGAGAGAGAGAGAAATAGAGGAAGAGAGAGAGGGAGGGAGGGAGGGAAGTAGAAAGAGATAGGGAGAGAGAGAAAGAGAGAGCTCTCTGAAGTAGAGATAGAAGTGGAGTAAGAGAGATAAAGAGAGGTAAGAGAGGCAGGGAGAAGAAGAGAGAGAGGGAAGTAAAAAGATAGTGTGATAGGGAGAAGTAGAGAGAGAGAAGTAGAAAGAGAGAGCGGGAGAAGTAGAGAGAGATATAGAAGTTAAAAGAGAGAGAAGTAAAAAGAAAGAAAGAGAGAGAAAGAGATGTAGAAGGTGAGAGATAGAGGGAGAGAGAGAGAAGTGAGAGAGAGACATAAAAGTGAGAGAGAGAGAAGTAGAAAGAGAGAGAGAGAGAGAGAAGTAGGAAGAGTGAGAGAATGGGAGAAAAAGAAGAGAGAGATAGAGAAGTAGAAAAGGAGAGATAGATATAGAAGTAGAAAGAGAGAGAGAAATAGAAAAAGAGAGAGAGAGAGAATTTGAAAAGGAGAGAGAAGTAGAAAGGGAGAGAGAGAATTTGAAAAGGAGAGAGAAGTAGAAAGGGAGAGAACGAACTAGGAAAGGGAGAGTGAGAGTGAGAGAGAGAAAGGGAAGTTGAAAGAGAGAGAGAGAGAGAGGGAGAGAGAGAAGTAGAAAGGGAGAGTTGAGAGAAGTAGAAAGAGAAAGTGAGTGAGAGAAGTAGAAAGAGAGAGAGAGAGAGAGAGAGAGGTAGAAAAAAAGAGGGAGAGAGTAGAAAGAGAGAGAAGTAGAAAGTGAGAGAGACAGAAAGTAGAAAGAGAGAGAGAAGTAGAAAGTGAAAGAGACAGAGAGTAGAAAGGGAGAGACAAAGGGAGAAAGAGAGAAAAAGAGAGTGAGAGAAAGAAAGAGAGAGAGAGAAAGGGAGAAAGAGAGAGTGAGAGTGTGAGAGAGAGAGAGAGAGAGAAAAGTAAAAAGGGAGAGGGATGTAGAAAGAAAGAGAGGTAGAGAGAAAGAGATGTTGAGAAAGGTAGTGAGTGAAAGTGCGGGATGGAGTAGTAGAGAGAGAGAGAGAGAGAATGAACGAGAAAGAAAGAGAGTAAAGGGGGAGAAGTAATGAGAGAGAATGGGAGAGCGTGGAATGAAAGAGGGAGAGAGAGTGTGGGAGAGATATGGAAAGAGAGACTAATAGTAGTAGACAGAGAGAGAGAGAGAGGGAGATAATTAGAGAAAAAGAGAGAAGAGAGGTGAGCAAGAGAGAGAAGTTGAAGGAGAGAGAGTTGTGGAGAGAGATGGCGAGGAGAGAGAACAAGAGAAAGGGAGAGAAAGAAAGAGAGGGGGAGTAAAGTAGATGGAAATGAAGAAGTAGTAAGAGAAAGGGAGTAGAAAGAGAGAGAGAGAGAAGTAGAAAGTGAGAGAGAGAGAATGAGAGAGAGAAAGAGAAGATGAAAAAGGTAGAGAGACCAAAGTAGAAAGAAAACTAAAAAAATAGAAAGATAAAGAGAGTGCACGTGAGAGAGAGATAAGTTGAAAGAGAGAGAGACAGAGAATGAGTGTGGGAGAGAGAGAAGTTAAAAGGGCGAGGAATTGAGAGAGAGAGAGAGAGAGAGAGAGAAAAAAAAGAAAGAGAGAGAAGGAGATAGAGAGAGAAAGAGAGTAGGAGAGAGAGTAGAAAGGGAGAGAGAGTGGGAAATAAAAGGAAATGAGTGGGAGAGAGGGTGAAAAGTAGAAAGAGAGAGAGAGGGGCTGGGAGAGAGAAAGAAGTGGATGGAGATGGAGAGAGAGAAGTAGAGAGAGAAGAGAAAGAGAGAGAGAGGGAAGTAGAAAGAGAGAGAGAGAGAGTGAGGTAGACTGAGAGAGAGAACCCGAGAGAGAGAGAGTTAGTGGAAAGTTACAGAGAGAGAGAGAAAACTAGAAAGAGGGAGAGGAAGAAAGAGAGAGAGAAAGAAAGAGAGAGAGAAGTAGAAAGAGAAAGGGAAGTAGAAAGAATGAGTGGGGGAGAGAGAAGGAAGTGGAAAGAGGGAGAGAGAGAGAGAAGTAGAGAGAGACAAAGAGAGAGAAAGAGCGACATAGAGTAGTAGAAAGAGAGAGAGAGAGAGAAAAGAGTGAAGTAGAGAGGGCGAAAAGTAGAGAAAGAATGGGAGAGGGTGGAGAGAGAGAGAGGGACAGAGATAGAGAGCGAGAGAGATATGGATAGACAGACAGAAAGAAGTAAAAAGAGAGGGATAGAGAGAGAATAAAAAGTGAGAGAGAGGGGTGAGAGAGAGAGAGAGCTGTAGAGAGAGAGAAATACAAAAAGAGAGTGAGAAGTAGAGAGAGAAAGAGAGAATGAGAGAAAGAGAAGTAGAAGAGAGAAAGAGAGAGAAAGAAAGAGAGAGAGAGTGAAGTAAAATGAGACAGCGAAGTAGAAAGAGTGTGGGAGAGAGAGAGAGAGAAGTAGGAAGAGAGAGAGAGAGAGAAAGAGGGAGACAAAGAGAGAGAGAGTGAAAGAGAGTGAGAGTAGAAAGACCATGTAGAGAGAGAAAGAGAGAGTGAAAGCGATAGAAAAGTCAAAAGAGAGAAAGAGAGAGAAGTAGAAAGAGAGAGAGCGAGAGAGAGAGAGAGAGAGGGAGGAGAGAGAGAGAGAGAGGGATGGAGAGAAAGAATGAGAGAGGGAAGTAGAAAAAGGGAGAGAGAAGTAGAAAGAGAAAGAGAGAGAGAGAAAAAAAGAAAAGAGAGAGATAGAGAGCGAGAGAGTGATAGAGAGAATGCGAGGTGTGAGAGGGAGAGAGATAAGTAGAAAGGGGAAGAGATTAGTAGAAGAGAGATATTGAGAGGGAAAGGGAGAGAGAGAAACAGAGAGAGAAGTAGGAAGAGAGAGAGAAAGGGAGAAAGAGAGAGACAAAGAGAGAGAGTGAAAGAAAGTGAGAGTAAAAAGACCTTGTAGAGAGAGAAAGAGAGAGAAAGGGATAGAAAAGTCAAAAGAGAGAAAGAGAGAAATAGAAAGAGAGAGAGCGCGAGACAGAGAGAGAGAGAGAGAGAGAGAGAGGGAGCGTGAGAAAGAATGAGAGAGGGAAGTAGAAAAACGGAGAGAGAAGTGGAAAGAGAAAGAGAGAGAGAAAAAAAGAAAAGAGTGAGATAGAGAGTGAGAGAGTGATAGAGAGAATGGGAAGAGGGGAGGGAGAGGAGAGAGAAAAGCAGAAAGTGAGAGATAAGCAGAAGAGAGAGAGAGAGAGAGAGAGAGAGAGAGAGAGGGAGAGAGAGAAACAGGGAGATAGAGAGAAAACATGAAGAGAAAAAGAGAGAGAAGTAGAAAAAGAGAGAGAGAGAGATAGGGATAGAAAAAAAGAGAGAGAGATTAGAGAGAGAAAGAGAGAGAGAGAGAGAATTAGAGAGAGTGAAATAAAGAAGTAAAGAGAGAAAAGTAGAAAGAAAGAGAGAGAGAGAAAGAAGAGAGGGGGAGAGAGAGAGACAAAGGGAGAAAGAGAGAAAAAGAGAGGGAGAAGTGAGAGAGAGATGTAGAAAATGTGTGAGAGAAAAAGTGAGAGCTCACTAAAGTAGCAAGAGAGAGAAAAAGAGAGCTCTCTAAAGTAGAGAGTGAGAGAGAGAAGAGAGAGACGGAGCAGTAAAGAGAGAAATGAAAAAAAAAGGAGAGAGAGAAGGAGAAAAAGAGAGAGAGAGAGAGAGAGAGAGAGAGAGAGAGAAGAGAGAGTGAGGAGAGAGGGGGATGGAGAGAGAGAGAGCGAGAGAGAGGGAGAGAGAAAGAGAGGGAGAAGTAGAAAGAGAGGGAGAAGTAGAAAGAGAGAGAGAGAGAGAGATAGAGAGAAAAAGTGGAAAGAGAAAAAGGGTGAGAGAAGTAGAAAGAGAGAGAGAGAGCGATAAAGAGAGAGACAGAGCGAAAGGGAGAAAGAAAGAGAGAGGTAGAGAGAGATAGAAAGAGAAAGAGTATGAAAGAGAGTTAGAGAGAGAGAAAGATAGAAGTAGAGAGAGACAAGTAGAAAGAGAGAGAGAGAGGGAGAGAGAAAGAAGAGAGGGGGAGAGAGAGACAGAGGGAGAAAGAGAGAAAAAGAGAGGGAGAAGTTGAAAAAGAGAGAGAGTTAGAGAGAGATGTAGAAAAAGTGAGAGGGAGAAAGTGAGAGCACACTAAAGTACAAAGAGAGAGAAAAAGAGAGCTCTCTAAAGTAGAGAGTGAGAGAGAGAAGAGTGAGAGGGAGTAGTAGAGAGAGAAATGAAAAAAGATAGAGAGAGAAGAGGAGAAAGAGAGAGAGAGAGACAAGAGAGAGAGAGAGAAGAGAGAGTGAGGAGAGAGGGGGATGGAGAGAGAGAGCGAGAGAGAGAGGGAAAGAGAGGGTGAAGTAGAAAGAGAGAGGGAAAGAGAGAAACAGAGGGAGAGAGAGAGAGGGAGGGAGGGAGAGAAGT
>JAMYWD010001405.1:15000-17852 GCA_028583415.1 Protea cynaroides
GAGTAGAAAGGGAGAGAGAGAGAGTGAGAGAGAGAATGAGCGAGAAAGAAAGAGAGTAAAGGGGGAGAAGTAAAGAGAGAGAATGGGAGTGCGTGGAGAGAGAGAGGGAGAGAGAGCGTGAGAGAGATTTGGAAAGAGAGACTAATAGTAGTAGACAGAGAGAGAGATAGAGAGGGAGATAAATAGGGAAAAAGAGAGAGAGAGAGGTGAGCAAGAGGGAGAAGCCGAAGGAGAGAGAGAGAGAGAGATCACGAGGGAGGGAGAACAAGAGAAAGGGAGAGAAAGAAAGAGAGGGGGAGTGATGTAGAAGGAAACGAAGAAGTAGAAATAGAGAGGGAGTAGAAAGAGAGAGAGAGAGAAGTAGGAAGTGAAAGAGAGAGAAAGAGAGAGAGAGAGAAGATGAAAAAGGTAGAGAGAGCAAAGAGTGAGAGAGCGAAGTAGAAAGAGAAATTATAAAAATAAAAAGAGAGAGTGAGTGCACGTGAGAGAGAGAGAAGTAGAGTGAGTGAGATAAGTTGAAAGAGAGAGAGAGAGAGAGAATGAGAGAGAGAGAGAGAGAGAGGGAGAGAGAGAAGTTGAAAGGGCAAAAAGGGAGAGAGAGAGAGAGAGAAAAAAAAGAAAGAGAGAGAATGAGATATAGAGAAAAAGATAGCCGGAGGGAAGTAGAAAGGGAGAGAGAATGAACTGGGGAAAGGGAGAGGAGAGTGAGAGTAAGAGAGAGAGAAAAGGAAGTTGAAAGAGAGAGAGAGAGAGGGAGAGAGAGAAGTAGAAAGAGAGATATAGAGAGAAGTAGAAAGAGAAAGTAAGTGAGAAAAGTAGAAAGAGAGAGAGAGGTAGAAAAAGAGAGGGAGACAGTAGAAAGGGAGAGAGAAGTAGAAACTGAGAGAGATAGTGAGTAGAAAGAGAGAGAGAAAGGGAGAAAGAGATAAAAAGAGAGTAAGAGAAAGAAGAGAGAGAGAGGGAGAAGAGAGAGAGAGAGAGAGAGAGAGAGAGAGAAGTAGAAAGAAAGAGAGGGAAAGAGAGAGAGGGAAGTTGAAAGAGAGAGAGAGAGAGAGAGAGAGAAGTTGAGAAAGACAGAGAGAGAAAGTGCAGGAAGGAGTAGTAGAGAGAGAGAGAGAGAGATAATGAGCGAGAAACAAAGAGAGTGAAGGGGAGAAGTAAAGAGAGAGAATGGGAGAGCGTGGAGAGAGAGAGGGAGAGAGAGCGTGTGAGACGATGTGGAAAGAGAGACTAATAGTAGACAGAGAGAGAGAGAGAGGGAGATAAATAGAGAAAAAGAGGGAAAGAGAGGTGAGCAGGAGGGAGAAGTTGAAGGAGAGAGAGTAGTAGAGAGAGATAGCGAGGAGAGAGAACAAGAGAAAGGGAGAGAAAGAAAGAGAATGGCCGGCAGCAGAAGGAAACTAAGAAGTAGAATTAGAGAGGGAGAAAGAGAGAGAGAGAGAGAGAAGTAGAAAGAGAGAGAGAGAAGAGAGAGAGAGAAGATGAAAAAGGTAGAGAGAGCAAAGAGTGAGAGAGCGAAGTAGAAAGAGAAATTAAAAAATAGAAAGAGAGAGAGAGTGCATGTGAGAGAGAGAAGTAGAGTGAGTGAGATAAGTTGAAAGAGAGAGAGAGAGAGAGAGAGAGAGAGAGGGAGAGAGAGAAGTTGAAAGGGCGAAAAAGGGAGAGAGAGAGAGAGAAATAAAAAGAAAGAGAGAGAATGAGATAGAGAGAGAAAGAGAGAGAAAGGGAGTTGGAGAGAAAGTAGAAAGGGGGAGAGAGTGGGAAAAAAAGGAAATGAGGGGGAGAGAGGGTGAAAAGTAGAGAGAGGGAGAGAGAAGTAGAGAGAGAGGGAAGTAGAAGGAGAGAGAGAGAGAGGGGGAGAGAGAGAGAGAGGTAGAAAGAGAGAAGAAGAAAGTGGAGAGAGCTAGTGTGGAGTTACAGAGAGAGAGAGAGAAAACTAGAAAGAGAGAGAGGCAGAAAGAGAGAGAGAAAGAAAGAGAGAGAGAGAGAGAGAAGTAGAAAGAGAAAGGGAAGTAAAAAGAATGAGTGGGAGAGAGAGGGGGAAGTGGAAAGAGGGAGAGAGAGAGAAAAGTAGAGAGAGAGAGAGAGAGAGAAAGAGCGAGATAGAGTAGTAGAAAGAGAGTGAGAGAAAAGAGTAAAGTAAGAGGGGGAAAAGTTGAGAGAGAATGAGAGAGGGTGGAGAGAGAGAGGGATAGAGAGAGAGAGCGAGAGAGATATGGAAAGACAGACAGAAAGAAGTAAAAAGAGAGAGAGAGAAAAGTAGAGAGAGAAAGAGAGAGATACAGAGAGAATAAAAAGTGGGAGAGAGTGGTGAGAGAGAGAGAGAGCAGTAGAGAGAGAGTGAAATACAAAAAGAGAGAGACAAGTAGAGAGAGAAAGAGAAGTAGAAGAGAGAAATAAAGAGAGAGAGAGATAGAAAGAGGGAGAGAGTGAAGTAAATTGAGACAGCGAAGTAGAAAGAGAGTGAGAAAGAGAGAGAAGTAAGAAGAAGAAGAGAGAGAGAGAAAGAGAGAGACAAAGAGAGAGAGTGAAAGAGAGTGAGAGTAGAAAGACCATGTAGAGAGAGAAAGAGAGAGAGAAAGCGATAGAAAAGTCCAAAGAGAGAAAGAGAGAGAAGTGGAAAGAGAGAGAGAGCGAGAGAGAGAGAGAGAGAGAGAGAGAGAGAGAGAGAGAGAGGGAGGGAGAGAACGAATGAGAGAGGGAAGTAGGAAAAGGGAGAGAGAAGTAGAAAGAGAAAGAGAGAGAAAAAAAGAAATGAGAGAGATAGAGAGCGAGAGAGTGATAGAGAGAACGGGAGGAGAGAGAGGGAGAGAGAAAAGTAGAAAGAGAGAGATAACTAGAAGAGAGATATT
>JAMYWD010001407.1:0-15149 GCA_028583415.1 Protea cynaroides
TGAGTTGTAACAGTTCTGATCTTATCTTTCAAAAGTCTGCTTCTCCTAATTTCATGCCCATTCAAATTGCCTCACAGTTTGGACAGAAATAGTGATTTTATTGTTTCTTGGGGAAATAGAGAAGTATTACTTGGTTGATTGGGTTATTTTGTTTAACCAAAAAAAAGGAAATAGTTGAGATTTGGTCCTTGAGGTATCTGAATCAAACCTTCCTAGGCATGTCTTTGGAGGTTTAGTACCTTTGGTGTATGGTCTACTTCATTATTGTTCCAACCGAAAACTGGAGAGTTTCTCAAAGCCTTAGCCAGATTTTTCCAAAAACACCCAATATTGAGGGAAAAAAAAAAGGGGTGTTGGACATCAATCAGGGCTTGATGGATTTTGCTTTTATTAGCTTCCACCATGCTTCTGGGCTCTGCTTTACTTGGCTGATTTAAGCACATATTCATAATAAATATGTTTTTTTGGAACTTGGAGAGCTAAATGCATGTTATTAGGCATGAGTTTCAATTGCCATGTTATTTGGGTTAATGTATCTTTGACCTATAATATGGTCAATTTTGACCATACCTCTCATAAGGTGACATGTCTTCGATTCAATTCTGGCTATCGGCATTTCCCAATACCTAATTCTTTTAGAAAAAAAAGTGGTGACCCTGATCCACACACGCAGAAAATGTGAGGTAATCTGCACTTCATATCTTCTGTTTTCCGCTGTGCTTCTGAGGTACCAGCAGAGCCTTTTTTTCTCAATTTAATCTGGGGTCACCATTTTGTTATTCCGTTACTGTTTCACCATAAGTTCTTAGTTGTTACTAGAGATTGACAGGAATCAAGCAGTTTGTCAAGGTTCAAGTTGATTTTCTTCTTAGAGAATTGGCATCAAATTTTTGTCCCTTTACCAGGCGAACACGTACTATTTTTGACATGGCAGTCCGGGTTCACATTAACATACAAGAGAGGGACATAGAAGTAGGTCGGAACCTTGGGAATTGGATCCTTTGGTGGCTTGATCGCATGAAACCATCTGCTCAGATCCGTGGTCTTACTGGACACCCACCCAGTGTTGGCAACATATATAAACATGTTACCTACTCATCCACCCAGCAACCTCCTGGGTCCATTCGAAGATTCGGTAGAAGAATTATGAACAGGGGAACTGTTGGAAGTCTCAGCACATCATCAATGTATGTATGGCCAAAATCATTCCCTACTCTCGCAGCAATGTTGCTGCCATCGAGATCCACAGGGGCCAACATCCAATACAGGAACTTCTGCTTCAGTGGGCCTTATTTATCAGTACCAAACTATAGAAAAGGCAGATTTGATGGAGTGATTCGTAAGGACATAATACAGTGGATGCAGCAAAATTGAGAACTAAAACTCTTGCAGACTTTCTTGTTATGCTGGTTTTCTTGATTCTTCCTTTGGTCCCTTATTTGGAGAACTGGTCGCTGAAGGTATGGAAATAACATGGTATTCTAGAAAAACTATGCTGTAACGTGGGGAACCACATTCAAGTGTTTTTGTTTTTTTACATGACATTCAGCCAATGTAATTTGTTAAGGATGTTATAGAGTACTAAAAACATGACGCTTATGACTTCCACTGAGATAGTCCATCATAGAGTTTTAAACTACAAGACAGCACTCTCAACAGATTAGAAGCTAAACTAGGAAGTTGCAGACTTCTATTTTCCCCCCTTATCTTATTGCTTTTGGGTGGGTAGGGGGTTGGTTTGCCTTCGTAGACTAATTTAGGGTTTTCCTAGGTCGGGCTGACTGCTATGTGAGATGAAAAGTTCTCAATTATTTTGTTTGAACATTTTATTTTATTTTTTTAGGGCTTATGAGAACACTCAAGTTTGATATTTTTTTGGCTAAAGATCCCAAAAGATTTTATTAAGAAAAATAAAAACAGTACAACTCTAACCCTAAGGAAAGTAAAACCCCATCTTTGGCATTGCCGTCAGCAGGGCTTTTCCTTAGGTTAAATACATTTATTAAATCTGAATCTTGGCCTGCGTGATGCATCCCAGACCGCATCACACCACATGCCACAAAGTTCGGACATGTGTTCCATTGCTAAGACATTTTTAAATGCGTTGCTTTCTTTGATAAAACGTCTGCTACCAATTCGTTTATCTAAATCCATGTGAGAATGTAAATGTTCACAGCCACCAGTCTGGACAAGTTTGATATTTGATTAAGCCTTCCAGGTTGATAGATCACAGCTAAATGTAAATGTTGGGATGAGGTCAGAGCCCATAAGTCACATGCGTTAGCTTGCTTGCGCTAAAAGTCCAGTTTTTGGAATGGGAATTGAAGACAACTGTTTGCTTGGTTGGTTGATTGCTTCACAGTTGAGTGTAGGCATTCAAAAAGTCCAGGGATCAATTCTTCTGTCTTCATTTGTGCAATACCTCACTTAAGGGCACCAAGAGAGAGGGAAATGGCTTATGAACGATTAATAATTTCAATGGAATGATATGATATCTAGTCCTACATCTGGATTTAATTTGCAATTAATTTTCATGGAGTGAAATGAAATCAGAGGCCTGGAACTAGTTCCATAAAAATAAAAAATAAAAAAAAGCCTTGAAACTAGGAAAAAAAAGAGTGAAGTTGTCAGTCTTAAATCAGGGCATCTTCCAACGATCTAACTAAATCAGTGCCTTCTTGAAGGTCCTTGATATCAAGTGGTTACTGATATTTGATTTGTTTTCTTCAATCTATGTTTGTTTCATTGTATAATTTTTTTGAATAAATAATATTTGAAGATAGTTTTTATATACAAACCATGTATGTACATGATTAGGACATCAACTATTCATTTAGTAGGAAGAGTAGTTTTGGAATTACACTTTGCCCTTCATGTCCTATTTGATGACTGAAAATACAATCGTACATGTACACAACTTTACACCAAACCTTTTGCTGTAATTTTTTATATAAAAATGTTCTTCCATGTAAAATTTTCAATTTTTTTTTTTGCTTCAAGAAAATGAAAAATATTATTTTTGGGTATAAAATCATTGGGTATGTTTACCTTCCAAACCAGAGATGGTAGATGGTAGATGGTAGATGGTATGGCGGCTGAATACCGGTACTCTTTGTTATAACTAAAGATTATCTTGGCTTCTCCAAGTAACCTTAACATAACATATATCACGGTTGCGTAGACGTTGAACCTTTCGTGTCACACCCCAATCTGTACCAACCAGAATGGTGTGATGAACCGTCTATGATCCAACGGTTCAACCCCATCAACTTAGTTGATTCCTTCCATGGATCTCTTGGAATTTGTCAATGGATTGATGATTGGGATCTCACCTAAATCCCTATCTCCTTCGTGATCTATTCTAGGCATTCAATTGACATGGAGAATATTTTTATACCTTAAGCTTGCTAAAGATTCAGAGTTTTCTTTGAATTTTTCTCCTCTTAGTCTTCCTCTTCAATTCTCCTTCTCTTCCTCCTCTTTTCTTTCTCTCACTTTCAGTTTGAGTTCTAAAAGGATGAAAGAGGCTAAGGGACGTCCTATATATAGAGGCAAACCCTCCATAATAAGCCCTACTTAGTTTAGGAAAGAACCCCCTTCAGATTAGGAAGGTTTCCTAATCACGATTTCTGACTGGGTTCGTGTGGTCGCAGGTGTGGTTGCAGAACCCGTCGACCACATAGTCAGAAACATGCGACCACACGACCCAAATCTCTGTGGTCGTTTTAATTTGAGGTGTGGTCGACCACACCTGTTTAGGTATGTGACCACACGCTCATAACTGGCTGTTTTTGGGTTCGATTTCATACCTGGTCTTGTGGTTTCTTCACTCACTTGGTCCGCTTAGCCCAACCATGATAGGAAGACCTGATACAAGGTGGTAAGACTAGTTAGTTCGATACAGGTCTTACATTTTGACTGGTAATTTCAGTTGGTGCTACTTCAAACGTCAAATCATCAGTTAGACCCGGTAGATCTGCGGTTATCATGTGTGTTGGATCGCTGACGTACTTCTTAGTAAGGAGATATAAAATACATCATGCACACTTGACATAGATGGGGGTAGTGCTAACTGATATGCCACTTTCCCACGTTTAGCTAGAATTTCATATGGCCCGACATATCTCGGACTTAGCTTCCCTTTCTGTCCGAATCGTTTTAAGCCTCACATAGGTGATACTTTAAGAATACCTTATCACCTACGACGAATTCAAGGTCTCGACGTCGAGTATTTGCATACTGTTTCTGACAATTCTGACTTGTTCTATCTCTTTCCTTGAAAATGTCGACTACTCAACAAGTCTCTTCAACAAACTCTGGTCCAACAATACTCCGTTCTCCAATATCATTCCAAAACAAAGGAGTTTGACACTTCCTACCATACAGTGCTTCATAGGGTGACATCTCTATAGTAGCTTGATAGCTGTTGTTATAGGCGAACTCGATCAATGGTAGTTTCTCATCCCATGATCCTTTGAAATCAATAACACAGGCTTGAAGCATGTCTTTTAAAATCTGAATGGTACGCTCTGACTGTCCGTCTGTCTAAGGATGGAATGTAGTACTGAACTTCAACGTTGTACCCATAGTCTTCTGTAATCCTTCCCTAAACATTGAGGTAAAGTGTGGGTCTCTGTCAGACATAATGCTTTCAGGTACACCATGCAATCTGACAATATTATCTACATATAGCTTAGCTAACCTCTCTAGAGTATACTGAGGTCGTATAGCTATGAAGCAAGCTGTCTTAGTCAGATGATCTACAATCACCCAAACTGCGTCAACTACTCGAGGAGTCAATGGTAACCCGGTGACGAAGTCCATAGTGATGCAGTCCCATTTCCATGCTGGTTTTGGCAGTGGCTGCAACAATCCTACAGGTCTTTGCCTTTCAGCCTTTACCATCACTTTAATTCCCTCAGTGGATACAACATGGCCTAAGAAAGCGACCTCATTTAGTCAAAACTCACACTTTGTAAATTTGGCGTAAAGCTTCTCTTTTCTTAGTTGTTGCAGCGCGGCTTTTAGATTCGTGACATGAGTTTCCTTGTCTTGGAGTAGACCAATACATCGTCAATAAACACAATGACTGACGTATCCAACATATAATGGAATACTCGATTCATGAGATCCATAAACGTTGCGGGTGCGTTAGTCAATCCAAAAGACATGACTAAAAATTCATAATGTCCATATCTTGTTCTAAATGTTGTCTTCGGAATATCACCTTCCTTAATCTTCAACTGATGGTATCCTGACCGAAGATCGATCTTGGAGAACACCTTGGCACCTTGCAACTGATCAAACAAGTCATCGATCCAAGGCAACGGGTACCGATTCTTGATGGTAAGCTTATTCCACTCCCGATAGTCTATACACAGTCGAACGCTATCGTCCTTCTTTTTCACAAACAATACTGGCGCTCCCCATGGTGATATGCTGGGTGTCACACCCCAATTCCGCACTATTCAGAATGGTGTGATGAACCGTAAATAAACCAACGGTTCAACCAGGATCTCGTATATGCTATATCCGTGTTAACTAAACCATACACATTCACAATAATAATCAGAGTAAATACACAATAGCGGAA
The DNA here is from genome assembly GCA_028583415.1 of Protea cynaroides. Taxonomy (NCBI): domain Eukaryota; kingdom Viridiplantae; phylum Streptophyta; class Magnoliopsida; order Proteales; family Proteaceae; genus Protea; species Protea cynaroides. The sequence goes on from JAMYWD010001407.1 coordinate 5,594, forward strand.
GTCTTAATATCAAATGAACTGAGAATCTAAATGTGATAATCATAAATAAATATCCAATTATCTGTCATTGACTGAGACATAAGTAAATAAGATATTCAATTACATTTTCTTAATAATCCCATTAAAAATCTAATCGAAAACGCATGAGTTGCACTCGCATGACGAGTCATGCGTCTCTACTATATCTTCAGCATCCATCGCTGCAACATGTCCGTAGATAGGAGCATTCATATAATCTTCCATAGTTGTACCTACATCATCAACTAAAATATTCAAATTTGAAAGGGTGAGCACACATCACGGCTCAGTGAGCAAACAAAACAATGCAACAAACATATGCATGCGTTCAATTCATAACTGTGGTCTGGTTTATAAGTTTGGAATGTACAATAGAAAGGTTCAGAGGCAGCCTTACCTCTATACACGAGTGTGTGAAGACGTCCAATGAAAACGGCACCGTCGTCCCACATGCACCCATTATGATATACCCAATGAAAACGGCATTGCAGTACCGGTTGCATCATACCAACACGTAAACCCCTATTGGTGAGGGCTTGCAAACTGGGCTCGCAACTAACCAATCCTAATGCCAAACAGTGTATCCAAAGCCTCACCCTAGCATCCCTCAATACGTCCATAGAGATAGAGCTAAGGTCCTCCCGGCAGAGTCAGAGACTATACGGTCCGAGTCCACCTCCCCTGATGCCCTACGACGTAATAGTTTTGCTAAGGTAATGGTGATACGACGATGCTACTAGATTTGAGTAGAGACATGGTACAATATACCCAATGAAAACGGCATTGGAGTACCGGTTGCACCATCCCCTTCTCGCATTAAGTACACTAATCAATTACAAACATTCACATGCCTATTCCTATCACCATCATCATCATCATGTAATAACAAACGAAGTTGAATATGCATGAACAGTAATAATAGAAATATTGGACGACATGTTAAATGCACAATACACGCATACAAGCATGGAATCATTCACAATATTGGACTCAATAAATAAAATAGCTTATTATTAGCTCATTAGTTTAGGTCTTGTTCCCTCACCTTTGATTAAGTGTAATCCTCTTTCAAGCTTTAAGAATCACTGTTATATCACTAGAAAGACCAAACAAGTCGATAGAATTTAATTAGAATTTATTCTAACAATTTTAAGCTTGCTGTAATGCTAGGGTCACAGGTTGGGTCGCAGGTTGGGTAGCAGTTTTCTGCGACCCCAGGGTATAGGTCGATCATAGGGTCGGTTATCCTATCGACCCTAGGTGCGACCGCAGCCTCCCAGTACTTCCCGAGAGCATGGGGTCGATCCTGTGGTCTGGTAGGGTCGGTTCCCAATCGACCCTATGTGCGACCGCATGTGGTTTAAGTCGACCTTTCCTTCTACAATCTATTCTTTCATGTTTGGGTTCTTTGGCTTACTTCCATAGTCCATTCTATGCTTGTTCTATGGCTTAAAACTCCAGGTTAAGCACTTAATTAGTTTTCAATGATTTTCGACATGGATTCCATTGGAATTTACCCATGGATGGATGATTTGGGTTTCTCCTAGATCATACCCTCTTCATGAACTATTCTAAGGTCTTAAACAATTCATGGAAAACATATTCATACCTGAGGGTTGCTGAGATTCAAAGGTTTCTCTGAATTCCTTCTCCTTAGTCTTCTTCTCCACTTTCCTTATCTTCTCCTTCTCCTCTCTTTCTCTCACTTTCAATTAGGGTTTCAAAAGGAGTGAAAAGAGGCTAAGAGACGTCCTATTTATAGAGGAAAACCTCCCAAAATAAGTCCCATTGAGATTAAGAAAGAATCCCCTTGAAATTAGGAAAGTTTCCTAATTACGGTTTCAGTCGGTGATCCTAGGGTCGATGCTAGGGTCGCAGATCCCGTCGACCCTAGGGTCTCAGTCATCCGACCCTAGAACTGAAAGTCATGGGTCTGTCTTCTGATGAGGTGGGGTCGACCTTACCTGTTTAGGCATGCGACCCTACCCTCAATTTTACTGTTTTTGGGTCAGTTTCATACCTGGTCTTGCTATTTCCTTCACGCACTTGGTCCACTTGGCTCGACCATGATAGGTAGACCTGGTACAAGGTGGTAAGACCGGTTAGTTGGTTACAGGTCTTACAACTCCCCCTTCTTATTAAAACTTCATCCTCGAAATTGGTACATACCTTCCGAGTCGAAAAGATGAGGGTATTGCTTTCGCATAGCATTCTCTTCTTCCATGTGATTTCCTCTATATCTCTGTTTCTCCAGGTGACTTTAATATAATAGATATCACGGTTACGTAGTCGTTGAACCTTTCGGCTGGTGATTTCAGTTGGTGCTACTTCAAATGTCAAATCATCAGTCAATTGAGGTGGATCTACTATCAAAACGTGCGTTGGATCTCTGACATACTTCTTCAATAATGAAACATGGAATACATCATGCACACTTGACATAGATGGTGGTAGTGCTAACTGGTAAGCCACTTTTCCACGTTTGGCTAGAACCTCATATGGCCCAACATATCTCAGACTTAGTTTCCCTTTATGTCCGAACCATTTTAAACCTCGCATAGGTGATACTTTCAAGAATACCTTATCACCTACGACGAATTCAAGGTCTCGACGTCGAGTATCTGCATATTGTTTCTGATGATTCTGAGCTGTTCTGACTCTTTTCTTGATGATGTCAACCACTCGACACGTCTCTTCAACAAATTCTGGTCCAACAATGCTACGTTCTCCAACTTCATTCCAAAACAAAGGAGTTCGACACTTCCTACCATACAGTGATTCATATGGTGACATCTGTATAGTAGCCTGATAGCTATTGTTATAAGCGAACTCGATCAATGGTAATTTTTCATCCCATGATCCCTTAAAATCAATTACACAGGCTCGAAGCATGTCTTCTAAAATCTGAATGGTATGCTCTGACTATCCGTCCATCTGAGGATGGAATGCCGTACTAAACTTCAATGTTGTACCCATAGCCTTTTGCAATCCTTCCCAAAACTTTGAAGTAAATCATTGATCTCTATCGGACACAATGCTTTCAGGTACACCGTGTAATCGGACAATATTATCCACATACAGCTTAGCTAACCTTTCCAGTGTATACTGAGGTCGTATAGCTATAAATCGAGCCATTTTATTCAGGCGGTCTAAAATCACCCAAACGGCGTCCACTACTTGGGGAGTCAATGGTAACCTGGTGACGAAGTCCTTAGTGATGCAGTCCCATTTCCATGCTGGTTCCGGTAATGGCTGTAACAGTCCTGCAGGTCTTTGTCGTTCAGCCTTCACCCTCTGACAATTTAGGCATTGCGACACGAATGTAGTTACATCTGCTTTCATTCCTCTCCACCAATATAATTTCTTCAGATCAAGATATATTTTTGTACTTCCAGGATGTATCGAATAGATGCTGGTATGAGCTTCTTTCATCAATCGGTGTCTAATGTCCAGATTTTTCGTCTCAGGAACACAGACTCTTCCTTTGTACTTCAGTACCTTTTCATCGTCCAAGGCGAACTCAGGGATAGTCCTACCTTTTTCAATGTCCTCTTGTACCGTTCTTAGATAAGGGTCTGATTTAATAGCCATTTTCACTTCATCAACTATATCCGGTACAATCTTCAATCTAGCAAACATATTTGAAAATTGATGAATAAACCCTTGGTTGGTTGATTCATCCGGTGCATCTATCACGAACTGCTCCTTACCGTAATTGAACAATTTTTCGGTAGTACACATTGCGGCAGTTGTGTTAACCTCTCCTGGAGATTTTATCATTGCTTTTCTACTCAGTGCATTAGCTACCACATTAGCTTTCCCCGGATGATACTGGATATCACAATCATAGTTTTTCAATAGTTCTAGCCATTTTCTTTGTCTCATATTCAACTCCTTCTGATTAAATAGGTAAGTGAGACTCTTATGATCTGATTTAATCTGAAATTTCTCTCCGTACAAGTAATGTCTCCATATCTTGACAGCATGTACCACTGCTGCTAATTCCAAGTCATGAGTGGGATAGTTATTCTCATGTGTCTTCAATCGTCTTGAGGCATAAGCAATTACTTGTTCTCCTTGCATAAGTACACATCCTAATCCCAATCCTGACGCATCAGTGTACAAAATAAATGGCTGTCCTAGAATCGGAATAGTCAAGATCGGAGCAGATATCAATCTAGCCTTCAATGTTTGGAAACTCTTTTCGCATTGATCAGTCCAAATAAACTTTTTGCCCTTCTTAGTCAAACTGGTGAGCGGTACGGAAATTCAGGAATAGCCTTCCACAAATCGTCGATAATAACCAGCTAGACCTAAGAAACTTTTAATTTTTGCAACGCTCTTCGGTACTTCCTACTTCACAATGGCTTCTATCTTGCTAGGGTCCACTTTAATTCCTTCAGCGGATACAACATGGCCTAGAAAAGCGACTTCATTTAGCCAAAACTCACACTTTGTAAATTTGGCGTAAAGCTTCTCCTTCCGTAATCGCTGCAGAGCAGCTCTTAAATTCATAATATGAGTTTCCTTGTCCTTGGAGTAGACCAATATGTCATCAATGAATACAATAACCGACGTATCCAACATATCATGGATTACCCGATTCATAAGTTCTATAAAAGTTGCTGGTGCGTTAGTCAATCCAAAAGACATGACCAAAAATTCATAATGTCCATATCTTGTTCTGAACGCTGTCTTGGGAATGTCTCCGTCTTTGATCTTCAACTGATGGTAGCCTGACCGAAGATCGATCTTGGAGAACACTTTGGCACCTTGCAACTGATCGAACAAGTCATCGATCCAAGGCAATGGATACCGATTCTTGATTGTCAGCTTATTCAGTTCCCGGTAGTCTATACACAGTCAAACACTATCGTCCTTCTTCTTTACGAATAATACTGGTGCTCCCATGGCGATATGCTAGGTCAGATGTAACCCTTGTCCAGTAGTAATTGTAATTGTACCTTTAATTCCTTCAGTTCAATAGGAGCCATTCGATAAGGTGTTTTAGATACTGGTGCGGCTCCGGGTATAAGATCTATAACGAACTCTGTCGCTCAGTCGGGTGGTAGTCCTGGTAACTCTTCAGGAAATACATTTGGGAAGTCACGCACAACATCAATATCCTCCATTCGTGGTGCTTCCTTGGTAAGATCAACCATAGATACTAGATACCCAACTGCTCCTTTCTCAAGGCACTTCCTAGCCTTTAATGCAGAGAGTATGAGCTTGCACCTACGGGGCAGTTTAGTTCCCGTAAATCTAAACTCTGCTCCTTGTCTTTAAATGTCAGCGTCTTTTCTGCACATAAGAGGTTTGCAGAATGCCGTGCTAACCAGTCCATTCCCAAGATGACGTCAAAGTCTGCCATCTTAAGTTTAATCAAGGTTGCATCCAAGGTTTTCTCGCCAATAAGAACTGGACATGGTCCATAACCTTTTTCTAATTCCACTTCTAATCCCATCGGCGATCGTACAAGCAATTTATAGTCTAACGTTTTGTTGGGTAGATTCAGCTTCTTTCCAAATGACACAGATATAAAAGAGTGAGTAGCTCCTGAATCGAAGAGTACTCTGGCGGGAATGCCATTAATAGGTACGATACCTGTGATTCGTTTTAATTTAGTCTACATGATCATACAATGTAATACAACTTAAAAGGTTCAGGTCATACCTCTGACCACATCGGGCGATGCGGCAACATCCTCAGATGTAATAGCGTAAACTCTTCCTTGTTGTAGCTGTTTTCTGGGTTTAGGACACTCCTTTGACATATGTCCCACTTGATTGCAGTTATAGCCCCTTACTCCTTCACCATTTTGTTTCTATGGTGGTTGGGTTGTTGGAGTAGTCTTGGCTGCAGCAGTAAAGCCTTGAGCACGGAAGGGTTTGAATGTCTTGATGTTCCCTCCGTTATAAGAATTTCCAGCTGGCCTTTTAATACCTCTGTTTTGAGCAAAATAGCTCTCTTTCTGGCTCGACTCTATCACATGAGAAATTTGTACGGCTTCATTGTAGACTTTCTTCTCAAGTCCTAGAACATGTTCACGAATACTTCCCCTCAGTCCCGTGACGAACCTTCGGGTCTTCGTGTCTTCCTCTTGCATACTAACAGGTGCGAAGAAAAACAGCTCCTCAACACTAGCTGTTGATATGCATCCACAGTCATCCGTCCCCGATATAAACTCAGGAACTCCTTCTCCATAGAATCTCTGAAACTGCGCGGAAAATATTTCTCAAAGAACGCCTCCTTATATATAGCCCAGGTCAATTGGGCATGCTTGGATAACAGATAGGTCCTTGTGGACTTCCACCAATGATGTGCATCACCTTTCAGCATAAATGTAGCACATAGTACTTTCTCTTCCTTAGTAACAGTCATCATCATAAAATTCCTCTCCATTTCGTCGACCCAATGTGCTGGCCATAAAGGATCAGACGGTTTACCATTAAACTCTGGTTTCATCTTCAGAAAGCGCTCAATCAGTCGGGAGTGGTCCAGCTGATTCTGAGCATATGCCCCATACATCGGCGGTGGATACTGGTAGTTGCCCTGAACAACCTCAGGATTTGGTACTAGGGCCTGTGCAGCTAGCGGTTAAGGTGTTTGGGGTCTTCGGGTTGTTACCCCCCCACCGGTGCTGCACTAGTTTGCCCGGCCAGCATAGGTGTAGCGTGTGCCGCCTGGAACATCATTCCCATGACTGCTTGCATATGAGCTTGCACTTGTTGCATGTGCTATAGCTGCTATGCCAGATTCATTACGGCGGTTGCCAATTTTGGAGCTGGGGCTGGCAAGTTAGTAGGATTTTCCTGGCCGTGAGCTACTGGTGGTGCCACATTCGGATTATCCTGTACTTCTGGATTTTCATGGCTGCCTTCCTCCATAGGTGGTGGTGGTGGAATAGAGTTACGGTTTTGTCTGGTCACTCTGCGGCTAGCCATTATCTGTTCTAGTAGTGGTAATGCCTGAAAATCATAGAATACGTGAGGCAATCATCATATACTTCATTCTCATATTTAAATCCACTAGTCAATGAAATTTTCAAATTTTTCAGATCATTTTGACAAAAATACTATATTTTCCATCGTAGGGTCGATGGTAGGGTCGATCCTTATGCGACCCCAGGGTATGCGACCCTGAGAATCACTGTCACTTACCGAGAGCCTTGAGTCGATGGTATGGTCGATATATATCCGACCCTAGAGTCGACCCCTAGTTTCCTGTCAGATCACCGAGAGGCTAGGGTCGATGAGTGGGTCGGAGGTAGGGTCGCATGTCTAGGTCGAATTATGCGACCCTAGGACCCAGAATCAAGTTTTTAAACCCGATTTTGGTTTCATTTCCCATTCTTTCTCCTATCTTGCAACTCAACTCATTCCTCTGAGTTGCTACAGTAGCGACCCCTACTAGTTTGGTGATTTTTGCTCTTTTTTTTTCGACATCTATTCCTCCTCTACAGGTATGTTCTCTATTGTTCCATGTTTTTAGAGCTTTTTAACTAGGTTTTTGCTCGTTTAAACTTTTTCCAACCTTAAAAATTTAATTTTTATTGGGGGCTTTTGTTATTGGCCACCCAACGGACGAAAGCCCTCAAATATTTGAGTTTCATCGGTTGGTTATCGAGAAACTTGAAATTTTCCATTTTTGCCCTAATTTCAATGTTTTTTCAATTTTATTGAAATTTCTTCAAATTCGTTCTCTCAATTTAAAATTTCCAACTATATGAACCTTGCAGGGTAGTTTAGAACCTATGTACGTCCTCCTGCCCAAGTGTATGGGTGAAAAGTGAGGCTTTTGACCAATTTATGCCATTATAATGCCGAACTTTTTTGGGTTTTTCACCATTACTAATCTATTATCTGTTTTTCTTTGTTTTTGGCGGGATAACATGGCTCGTACCAAGGTGCCTAGGTTCTCACGACCCGGTCCGTTTCCCTTTGCGAGGCTGAAGCTCAATATACTCGTTATGCGCGTAAGAAGGTAGAGGGGGTCGTCGAGTGGACTTGGCTAGTCTAGCCTTGTTCGATGTGGAGAGGGCATTTGGTGACATGGGCTGGCTCCCCATGATTACCTATGACGCTTGCGCCCGTCCGGATCTGGTGAGACAGTTCTATTGTAATCTCCAGGTGGTGGGAGATCACAATGACACTGAAAGGGGTAGGGAGCTCAGGATCACGAGCTACGTCAAAGGAGTAGAGGTTTCCTTTGACTGCCAGCAGCTAGCTGACCTCTTGGGCATATCACATGATGACCCTTTGGTGTACTGTGCTCCCCGGGGACCCCCAGTTTCCTTTCTTTAGGGGATGCGGGCTTTGAGATTGACCGTCGGCTTCCTCAGAGAGGATCGCTGGGAGATGAAAGCGATTAACCTACGTTCAGAGCCTCGGGTGTACTGTAAGATCATCCAGCACAACTTGATACCCCAGAGTGGACATTATGAGAGGATCTCCCACTTGACCCAGTTTGTCCTTTACTGTATTTGTACTAGGCAGCCTGTCTGCCTTCCTTACATTATCATAAGGACGATGATCTGTGCTACACTGCCTGGTCAGGTAGGCAACCTGCCTTACGGATACCTAATCACTACACTGCTTACCCGCCTAGGTGTTGATTTAGTGGATGAGAGGATTCAGGAGAAAACCTTCTCATCAGCTCTGGACTGGGAGGCCATCTGTAGGATGGGCATACGGGATGCTCAGGTCAGTGATGATGAGAAGAACGCTCCGGTGCGTCCTCATACTCGGGTGGAGGTGGCAGATGCGAAGCGGCGAAAGCAGGCAGCCAGCCCGCCGGAGCAGGGGTTCATGGGGGTGATGCCGAGGGATGAGGATCGTATGTACATGGATGTGGACTCCATACCTCCTTCATTACCTCTACATTCTACCTGGAGCTGGTCCATCTCAGACTCCTTCACGCATGGCAGGTCCTTCACGCCCACCATCTGATGATATGATGGGATTACTGCGTGAGATCAGGGAGGCTCAGCGCGCGATGGATTTGAGAGTGGGAGAGCTTCTAGATGCTCAACGTGCTTCTAATCAACGGATGGCTGCATTGACAGCTAGTCTCCAGACGACCCAGACTCAGGTAGCTTGGTTGACTAGAGTCTATGCTGAGGACTATGACAGAGATCGCGAGGCACCGCCTCCTCCATCACCTCCAGCGCCATGATGTATTTTTCTTTTTATTCTTCTTTTGTATTACAGAGTAACTGTCCGGGTTGTGGACTGTACTCTGCTTTGGATAAATACAAAAACTTGCTTTTAGTTTGATGTATATAAAACTTGTTTCTCCCTTTATATGTGCATTATTCTCTTTCTTAATTTTCTCTCAAACAACACAGGTGCTTACGGTGTGTTTTTATTAAAGCTTTTAAATTTTATCTTAACTCAGTTCATGAACTTTTATGGAAGTATAGCGGTTTAATAGACAGGGCCTGAGAGCTCTGATACCAAGTTGTCATACCCCAATTTCGTACTATTTAGAATGGTGTGATGAACCGCTAATAACCAACGGTTCAACTAGGATCTCAAAT
>JAMYWD010001410.1:0-25000 GCA_028583415.1 Protea cynaroides
TATCACTTATCGAGTTTGCTTACAACAACAGTTATCGGGCTACAATTCAGATGGCCCCATATGAAGCACTCTATGGGAAGAAGTGTCGTACACCTCTGTTATGGAACGAAGTGGGGGAAAGAAGAATTGTAGGACCGAAGTTTGTTGAAGAAACTTGTCGAGTGATTGATCAAATCAAGGAGAGAGTAAAGACGGCTCAAGTTCGACAGAAACACTATGCGGATAATCGACGTCGGGATCTGGAGTTTGCAAGTGGGTGACAAAGTGTTCTTGAAGGTATCACCGGTGCCAGTGTCCGAAACGGTTTGGTAAGAAGGGGAAGCTTTGCCCGGGTATGTGGGACCATATGAGATATTGAACCGACGTGGTAATGTAGCATATCAATTGGCTCTACCACCATCTATGTCCAGCGTTCATAACGTGTTCCACGTATCATTCGAAGAAGTATGTCGAGATCCATCGCACATCTTGACCGCTGATCCCCCAGACTTGACTGAAGACTTAACATTCGAAGTGGTGCCCGTGATGCTCTCGAGTCGAAAAGTATAGCAACTTCGAACCAAGGATATCCATTATGTGAAGGTGCATTGGAGAAGCCAAAATGTTGAGGAAAGTACTTGGGAAGAGGAGAGCGCGATGAGGAAGGAGTATCCTAACCTTTTCGACGATCAAGGTACGTTCAAATTTTGAGGAGGAAATTTCTTTTAAGGGTGGGGGAGTTGTAGAACCTACATGCAAATTTTGGGGACGAAATTTCTTTTAAGGGTGGTGGAGTTGTAAGACCCGCACTCCGTAAACCCGGTCTAAACCTTAGTTTTGTGTCGTAGCAGGTCTTCCGATCATCACCGGGCCAGACGGGACGAGCGGATGACAAGCAGTGCGAATCGGACCAAAGATGATCAAATCAACATGATTTTATGTTGACCGGTCGATGGTACCGGTCTTGGTACTGGTCGACCGGTCAGCTCTGCGCAGCTGAGTGCGAAGATCCAGAATTGGATCTCTGTGGGTCCCATTTTCCTAAACCCTAATGCTTGAACTTTCCTAATCCTAATAGGGTTACTAAACCATAATTCTAGCCTATAAATATACCTTAAACCTCCTCAAATCCTTTCCATTATCTCTCATAAACCCTAGAGAAGAGAAGGAGGTTGGAAAGGAGAAAGAGCTAGGAAGAAGAAGGAGGTGCCGCCATTACCGTTCGACGACGCTCACGTTACGCCAGTCAACGGTAAGTGTTTTAATCATTCCTCTTACCCTATGACTTTAGGATAGTTGTGTGGGTGGATCAATACCATGCAAATTAGGTATTGATCTAAAACCCTAAATTGGATAATAAACCCTAAGTTGCCGTCAAACCCTAGATTCGAGTTTCGAGATGATATTCATCGAAACTAGACTTGAATGAGTTGGAGATAACTCTAACTCAAAGCTCAGACTTAGGATGAATAGGAGAAACCCTGAGAATCCAAGGAAATCGATCGACGGAAGTCGAAAAACCAAGTGTATGGTCTTCCGGAGACATACCGGTCGACCATACCGGTTGCTAGTTTGCTCACAGAGCTACAACCGGTATGTTGTGACCGGTCAGTTCTGAAAGGCTGGTTTTGGACTTTGTTGGTTTCCGACCAACGTGAAACCCTAAGAAAACTATTCCAATGAAACCCTAATGATATTGTAGGACTTTGTGACTTCCCGTTTGGATCTTGCAACGTGGAGCAAGCTAACAAATGAGCGTCAGGTAAGGGAATCTGACCTAAATCTAATAATTAATGGACAGTAAATCGTTGTTAACCACCGATTATATATGATGTGATGTTTGTGCATATTCACATGCCATCTTTTAATTTCAGTTATTATTACTGTTCATGCATTCTTAGGATGTGATTGTTAAGCATGTGATTGTTTTCGTTAGTGTGTGGAGTGGGGCATGGGCCTGGGATCGCTCCTCACACTAGCACCTTTTGTAGTATTCTGTCTTAACATGTTTGGAACGGGGTGGGGCATCGGGGAAGGTCGTGGTACGGTGGTCTCCGATATTGATGTTGTCCGGCCACTGTTATGTGGTCTTGTGGTCTCCCGGTCGACGCTGGCTTGTCCACGATGCTTTAGCTCTATCTCTATGCCGTAGGGAGTTATGTTGGGATAGGGTCTACCTGCGTATTGTTTCTATCCTAGTGAGTTAGTTGCGGATAGGGCATCGGGGAGGTGTGGGAATGCCTTAGCTCTATCTCTATGCCGTAGACCGGCTGTACTGGGATAGAGCATACATTGATGACATATAGGATTGGTTAGTTGCGAGCCCGGTTTGCGAGCCCCGGCCGTAGGGGCTTAGGTACTTGGTATGGGTAGAGTATCGGGGAGGTACGTGGGTATCTTAGCTCTATCTCTATTCCATGATGGGTGCATGTGGGCCAATGGGGGTGTGAACCATGAGGTGCCACACACTTTCGTGTATAGAGGTGCGGGGGCCACCAAACCTTTCTATAGCATATTGCAAACTTAAAACCGGACCACAAGCATAAAAGCGATTGTTACTCATGCATAATATTGTGAAGCGTCGGATTGTCTTGCGAGCTAAGTTGCGAGCTCACCCTTTGTACGTACATTATTTTTAGATGTTGATGCAGGTTACAGCGTGGACGACTATATCCTGGTAGGTATGGTCGACCATACAGTAGAAAATAACGACCACTGATTAATAGCCATATGGTCGATGTTTTCAAGCTGATGGTCTACGAATTTTACGACCTTACGTCCGATCATACGATCCCAAACCAAACTCCGAGTTTGGAAACTTTTCAAATAAAAGGAGGATCTCTTTCCTATTGTTGGAGAGCCTTATATGGAGAGTTTCTCTTTATATAAAGGACGTTCATCAACCTTTTTACTCTTATGGAACTTCATCAAACCCTAGAGGAAGAGAAAGAAGAGAAGGAGAAGGAGAAAAGACTAAGAAGAAGGCTGAGAGAAGAGTTCTACAGACTCTCTGCAATAAGTAAGGTATAAACCTTGTCTCTGTAGCCTTAGAACATTAAGAGTGGGAATTTCTAGTGTAAATTGCAATACCAAACCTAATGTAAGGATTCAACTGTGGGATTCTCTAAGCAAATCTCAAGAAGGGACCATGGAAAATAGGTTAGAGTAATTAGTTGGTAAAACTAAGATATTTGGCCTTAGAATGATCATTAGGAAGGACCCTATTGAAGAGCCAAGAGGAAGAATTCAGATTTAAAGTAGAATTTGGTCAGAAAACCATATGGTTGCAGCTACGGTCGACCATAGCATGGCCAGAGTATTGACCATAGCCATTCGGGAAGAATTCAGAAACTGTATGGTCGCAGGTGTATGGTCACATATAGTGCGACCGTAGGGTATTAACCGTATGTGGTAAGGTCGACACAGTATGAGACCATAGGATCAGTTAATGACCTGTTTCTATTTTCGATTACTGTAACACCTTACACAAGTACCCTAACTTAAATTCATGTAACTTTTAGGTTACTAAATTGATTCAAAGAGATATAAGGCTTGGAAGGAGATCGAGCTTTGCTAACAGGTGAGGGAACAAGACCTAAATTAATTGGATAATAATAAACTGTTATTTTATTTAGTCTAATGTCATGATTGATTTTATGCTTGTATGTTTGTAACATGCATCTCACATGTCATCTAATATTACTGTTATTACTGCTCATGCATATTTACTTCTGTTTATTTGCTCCCATGTTGATTGATGATGATAGGAATAGGCATGTGATTGTGTGTGTGGTTAGTGTGTTGGATGCGGATGGGGCATCAGGGGGAGGACGTGGCATTGTGGTCTCTGACTTGGTCACCAGACTCTATGTCACACCCCAATTCCGCACTGTTCAGAATGGTGTGATGAACCGCTAGCAAACCAACGGTTCAACCAGGATCTCAAATAGGCTATCCCCGCATTATCTAAACTTACACACATCCGTAATCATAATCAGAGTAAATACACAATAGCGGAAGTCTTATAATAACATGAACTGAGAAACTAAGATGATATCATTAATTTAATAGCAAATTATTCTGTTTTCAACTGAGACATAAATATTTAAATACCAAATACATGTCTTAATAAATCCAATAAAGAAACCTATAAAATATCTAATCAAATACACACGAGTTGCACTCGCAAGAGGAGTCGTGTGTATCCTCTTCAGCTTCAGCTTCCATCGCTGCCACGTTCCCGTACGCAGACGCATTCACATAGTCTTCAACGGTATAACCTGCATCATCAACGAAAAATATTCGACGTCGAGGGGTGAGCACACATCACGGCTCAGTGAGTAGCCAAAACAATGCAACAATACATATGCATGCAAATCAATTTATATCTTTGGTCCGGTTTAAAGTTTGCAGTATGCAATAGAAAGGTTTAGGTAGCCAAAGGTCGCGTTTATTGACCCCGCCTCTATACACGAGTGTGTGACGTTACCCGAAGATCACGTTTATCGTCAACTCACATGCACCCAATCATGAACATTATATAACAAAGGTTACGTTTATTGCTATATAATGCCATACCAACACGTAAGCCCCTGTTAGCGAGGGCTGCAAACTGGGCTCGCAACTAACCAATCCTAATGCCAAAAAGTGTATCCAAGGCCTCACCCCAGCATCCCTCAGAATGTCCATAGAGATAGAGCTAAGGCCCCCCGGTAGAGTCAGAGACTACAAGGACCGAGACCACCTCCCCTGATACTCTACGACATAATAGTTCTGCTAAAGTAATGGCGATACGACGATGCTAATGCACAAGACTTGAGTTAGAGATAGAGCTAAAGTGCTGAGACCCGCCAAAGGTTAACGTTTATTGACGTTCTCATCACACCTCCCCTGATACTCGCTCGCATCAAGTACATCAACCACACACATACAAGCACATGCCTATTCCTATCATCATCATCATCATCATGTTATAAACAATAAAGTAAATATGCATGAACAAGTAATAGAAATATTGGATGGCATGCTGTATGCACATTACAAACATATTCGCATAGAATCAAGCATGGCATAGGACTCAAGAAAAAGAAAACAGTTTTTGTTATTAACCAATTAGTTTGGAGTTCTGGTTCCTCACCTTAGCTTGCTAATAGATACTTTTCCAAGCTTTAGAATCACCTTTATATTGTTATTGTATTGCTAGAAGACCTAACAAAGTCGATAGAATTTAATTAGAATTAATTCCAGATTTAAAAACCATGCTGTTAGCTGAGGGTCGGAGGTAGGGTCGGAGTCAGGATCGACCCTGGGTGCGACCCTCCCTTAACTCTGAACTTCCCGAACACTGAGGGTCGATGGTCAGAAACACCTAGGGTCGAATGGTCATCGACCCTCGGTGCGACCCTCGGTGCACTTTGGTCCAGTTCCCTCTTTTAATCCATTCTTCGTGCTTGGAATCCTATCGGTTGCTTCTACATTCCATTCTACATTCATTCCATGGTCTGAAACCATGTATAACCCACCTAGATAGCTTTCATGCACTTTCCTATGGTTTTCCATGAAAACCTAACCATAGATTGATGGTTTGGGTTTCTCCGAGATCACACTCTCAACATTAACTAACCTAAGGTCTGTAGAAACTCATGGAATTAGTACCCATACCTGAGAAGAATAATCTTTCTCTGCAACTCTTCTCTTTTGGCTTAATTTCTCTTCCTTCCCTTTCTTCTTCCTCTTTCCTTCTCCTCTCTTTCTCTCAATTCGATTAGGGTTGTGAAAGGAGTGAAAGTGGCTTAGGGACGTCCTTTAAATAGAGTAGGAACATCCTAAAATAAGTCCCTCTGAGATTAGGAAAGAATCCCAATCGAAAATTAGGAAATTTCCTAATTTCTATATTCGGCAGAATCCGAGGGTCGATGGGAGGGTCGATGATCCCGTCGACCCTAGGGCTTAAGATGTCCGACCCTCCCTTCAAAATTGAGGGTCTGACTTTCTGCTTTGGGAGGTCCGACCCTGCTTAGCTGGGTATGCGACCCTCCCCTAAAAATTAGTGTTTTTGGGTCGATTTGATACCTGGGATCTCGATCTCCTTCACGCCCTTGGTCCATTTGACTCGACCATAATGGGTAAACCTGGTTCAAGGTGGTAAGACCGGGTTAGATTGACACGGGTCTTACAACTCCCCCCAACTTATAAAAATTTCGTCCTTGAAATTGTACGTACCTTCTGAATCAAATAAATGAGGGTATTGCTTTCGCATAGCATTCTCTTCTTCCCATGTAATTTCTTCCATGTCTCTACTTTTCCATGTGACCTTAACATAGTAGATATCTCTGTTGCGTAGACGTTGAACCTTTCGACTAGTGATTTCTGTTGGTGTTACTTCAAATGTCAAATCATCAGTCAATTCCGGTAAATCTACTGTCAAAACATGCGTTGGATCCTTGACATACTTCTTCAATAAGGAAATGTGAAATACATCATGCACACTTGACATAGATGGTGGTAGTGATAACTGATAAGCTACTTTTCCACGCTTAGCTAGAATTTCATATGGTCCGACATATCTTGGACTTAGTTTCCCTTTCTGTCTGAACCTCTTCAATCCTCGCATAGGCGATACCTTCAAGAATACTTTATCACCTACAGCGAACTCTAGATCTCTTCGTCGAGTATCGGCATATTGCTTCTGACGGTTCTGAGCTGTTCTCACTCATTCCTTGATGATGTCGACCACTCGGCAAGTTTCTTCCACAAATTCCGGTCCAACAATACTACGTTCTCCAACTTCATTCCAAAACAAGGGAGTTCGACACTTCCTGCCATACAGTGCTTCATAAGGTGACATCTGTATAGTGGCCTGATAGCTATTGTTATAAGCGAACTCTATCAATGGTAACTTTTCGTCCCATGATCCTTTAAAATCAATCACACATGCTCGTAGCATATCTTCTAGAATCTGGATTGTACGCTCCGACTGTCCATCTGTCTGTGGGTGGAATGCAGTACTAAACTTTAGCGTCGTACCCATAGCCTTTTGCAATCCTTCCCAAAATTTGGAAGTAAATCGTGGATCTCTATCGGACACAATGCTTTCTGGAACACCATGTAATCGAACAATGTTATCCACATACAGCTTCGCTAACCTTTCCAGTGTATACTGAGGTCGTATAGGTATGAAGCGAGCTGTTTTAGTCAGACGGTCCACAATCACCCAAACTGCGTCAACTACTCGAGGAGTCAATGGTAGTCCCGTGATGAAGTCCATAGTGATACAGTCCCATTTCCATGCTGGTTCCGGTAGTGGCTGCAACAGTCCTGCGGGTCTTTGTCGTTCAGCCTTTACTTTCTGACAATTTAGGCATTGAGACACGAACTTGGCTACATCTGCTTTCATTCCCCTCCACCAATATAGTTTCTTCAGATCATGATACATTTTTGTACTTCCAGGATGTATCGAATAGATGGTGGTATGGGCTTCTTTCATCAGTCGGTGTCTAATGTCCATACTTTCTGTTTCAGGTACACATATTCTTCCTTTGTATTTCAGTACTTTCTCGTCATCCAAGGTGAACTCAGGGTTAGTCCTACCTTTCTCAATATCTTCTTGTACCGTTCTCAGATAAGGATCTGCTTTGATAGCTGTCTTCACTTCGTCCACTATATCCGGTATAATCTTCAATGCCGCGAACATATTCGAAAACCGATGAATAAACCCTTGGTTGGCTGATTCATCCGTTGTATCTATCACATACTGCTCGTTGCCGTGATTGAATACCATTCCGGTGGTACACATTGCTGCGGTCGTGCTAACTTCTCCTTGAGATTTTATCATTGCTTTTCTGCTTAATGCATCCGCTACTACGTTCGCTTTTCCCGGATGATACTGGATATCACAATCATAGTCTTTCAATAGTTCCAGCCATCTTCGTTGTCTCATATTCAACTCCTTCTGATTAAATAAATAAGTAAGACTTTTATGGTCCGACTTAATCTGAAATTTCTCTCCGTATAGGTAATGTCTCCATATCTTGACAGCATGTACTACTGCCGCTAGCTCCAGATCATGAGTGGGATAATTTTTCTCATGTACCTTTAACTGTCTTGAAGCATAAGCAATTACTTGCTCTCCTTGCATAAGCACACATCCTAGTCCCAGTCCCGACGCATCAGTGTATAAAGTAAATATCTGTCCTGGAACTGGAATAGTCAAAATTGGGGCAGATATCAATCTGGTCTTCAGTGTTTGGAAACTCTTTTCACATTTATCGGTCCATACAAACTTTTCACCTTTCTTAGTCAAACTGGTGAGAGGTACGGCAATCCGAGAATAGTCTTCTACGAATCTCCGATAATAACCAGCTAGACCCAGAAAACTTCTGATTTCGAAACGCTCTTTGGTGCTTCCCACTTTACAATAGCCTCGATCTTGCTGGGATCCACTTTGATTCCTTCAGCGGATACTACATGGCCTAGGAATGCGACTTCACTTAGCCAAAACTCGCACTTTGAAAATTTGGCATATAGCTTCTCTTTCCTTAAACGCTGTAGGGCTGCGTTTAGGTTCTTGATATGAGTTTCCTTGTCCTTGGAATATACCAATATGTCATCAATAAATACTATAACCGACGTATCCAACATATCGTGGAAAACTCGGTTCATAAGTTCCATGAACGTTGCCGGTGCATTAGTTAATCCGAAAGACATAACCAAAAATTCATAATGTCCATATCTGGTCCTGAATGCTGTCTTTGGAATATCACCTTCTTTAATCTTCAGCTGATGATAGCCTGATCGATGATCGATCTTAGAAAATACTCTTGCTCCTTGTAACTGATCGAACAAGTCATCGATCCGAGGTAGTGGATATCGATTCTTGATTGTCAGTTTATTCAACTCCCGATAGTCGATGCATAATCGAACGCTACCATCCTTCTTCTTTACGAACAACACCGGTGCCCCCCATGGAGATATACTGGGTCGAATATAACCCTTGTCCAGTAGTTCTTGTAGTTGCACCTTCAGTTCCTTCAGTTCCGTAGGAGCCATTCTATAGGGTGCTTTTGATACGGGTGCGGCTCCAGGTACAAGGTCTATCACAAACTCTGTGGCTCGGTCGGGTGGTAATCCAGGTAGTTCCTCCAGAAATACGTCAGGATAGTCCCGCACAACGTCAATATCTTCCATTCGTGGCGCGTCCTTGGTTAGGTCGACCACGGATACTAGATACCCGATTGCCCCCTTCTCGAAGCACTTCTTAGCCTTTAGTGCCGAAAGTATGAGCTTGCGTCTCCGGGGAAGTTTGGTTCCCGAAAAACTTAATTCTGATCCTTCTTTGTCTTTGAACGTTAGCTTCTGTTCGGCGCATAATAGATTTGAAGAATGCCGAGCTAACCAGTCCATTCCCAAGATGACATCAAAGTCTGCCATCTCAAGTTGTATCAAGGTTGCATCTAAAGTCTTCTCTCCAATGAGAACTGGACATGGTCCATAACCTTTCTCTAGTTCCACTTCTAACCCCATCGGTGATCGTACAAGTAATTTGTAGTCTAATGTTTTGATGGGTAATTTCATCTTCTTTCCAAATGACACAGATATAAATGAATGAGTAGCTCCGGAATCGAAGAGTACTCTGGCGGGTACGCCATTTATAGGTACAATACCTGTGATTTATCTTTACTTAGTCTACATGCTCATTCAATGTAATTATAACTTTAAAAGTTTCAGTCATACCTGTGACCACATCGGGTGATGCGGCCGCATCCTCGGACGTAACAGCATATACATGTCCCTGATGGAATTGCTTCTTGGGCATAGGGCACTCCCTTGCCATATGTCCCGGCTGGTTGCAGTTAAAACACTTCAGGACTTCAGAATTTGGCTTTGGCTGAGGTTGAGCTGCTGGAGTAGTCTTGGTTGCAGCAGTAAAATTCTGAGGACGGAAAGGCTTATATGTCTTGTTATTGCCTCCGTTGTAAGAATTTCCGGCTGGCCTTTTGATGCCTCTGTTCTGAGTAAAGTAACTCTCCTTCTGGCTCGATTCAATCACTCGAGCAATCTGGACAGCTTCATTATAGATTTTCTTCTCTAAGCCCAGAACATGTTCCCTGATGCTTCCTCTCAGTCCCGTGACGAACCTACGGGTTTTGGTATCTTCTTCTTGCATGCTAGCCGGTGCAAAGAAAAGCAGCTCTTCGTAGCGCTATTGATATGAGTCCACAGTCATCTGTCCCTGATATAGGCTCAGGAACTCCTTCTCCATCGAATCTCTGAAGCTCCGTGGAAAATATTTCTCAAAGAAGGCTTCTTTATATATAGCCCAGGTTAGTAGGGCGTGCTTGGTCAATAGATATGTCTTCGTGGATTTCCACCAATGATGTGCGTCGCCCTTGAGCATGAAGGTGGCACATAGTACTTTCTCTTCCTCTGTGATAGTCATCATGAGGAAATTTCTCTCCATCTCGTCTATCCAGTGGGCTGGCCACAACGGATCAGATGGTTTGCCGTTGAATTCTTTGGGTTTCATCTTCAAAAATCTCTCCACTAGTCGGGAGTGGTCCAACTGGTTTTGGGGGTTTGCCCCAAACATATGGTGTGGATACTGGTAATCGGTGCAGCAGGTTGTGGAGGTGTCTGATGAGCTGGGTGGTTACCCACCGGTGCTGCACTGGCTTGTCCTGTGTGCATGGGTGCAGCCTGAGTGGCTTGAAACATAATTCCCATGGCAACCTGCATCTGAGCCTGCGCGTGTTGCATCTGCTGTAGCTGCTGTGCCAAATTCATCACCACGGTTGTTAGCTCTGGTGGTGGAGGTGGCAAATTTGTAGGGTTTGCCGGTTCTGGATTACCCGGTGCATAGTTATTTTCTTGACTAGTCTCCTCCGCGGGTGGTGGTGGTGGGACTGCATTTCGGGTCTGTCGGGTTACTCTACGTCCAGACATGATTCCTTTCGGTGATTGGTGGTGCCTGAAAATTGTCAAAATAGGTGAGAAGTCATTCATATTTCATGTAGGCACGCTTACCGATAATCAATTCCAATTCTAGCTCATTTTATAAAAAAAATACTATCTTTTCTATGCAGGGTCGATGGTGAGGGTCGATGGTATGACCGACCCTTGGTATTCGACCCTGGGAATAACCTGTTCTTCCCAAGAGCTGAGGGTCGATGGGTGTCCGACCCTCAGTTCCGACCCTTGATTTTCTGTCAGATTCCCGAGAGCCGAGGGTCGATGGGAGGGTCGATTCGAGGGTCGATTGTGCTAGTCGAATTGTCCGACCCTCGGACCAAAAATCAGATTTTTAAGATCCGATTTTGGGTCATTTCTCACTATTCCTCCTCCGTTTCGACTCGTCTCTCCTCTCTGAGTTGCTACAGTGCTACTCTACCGTTTTTGATAGGTTTGACTCCGGGTTTCGACGTCCACGTCATCACTACAGGTATGTCTTCCCATTTTTACCTGTTTCTAGGTTTCCATTTCTAGGTTTTTGCACCTTTAACTTGTATTTTCCAAATTAAACTTTTTTCAACCGTAAAAATTCGATTTTTATTGGGGGCTTTTGTTATTGGTGTCTCGAGGAACGAAAGCCCTCAAAAATTTTTGAGTTTCATCGGTTGGTTATCGAGAAACTTGAAATTTTCTCTTTTTGCCCTAATTTGTCGACATTTTTGATTTTTCTTGAATTTCTTCAAATTGGACATCGTCAGTTAAAATTTCCTACTGTATGTGGGTTGTAGGATGTATTTTAACCTACGTAAGTTCTCATGCCCACTTGTATGGTGAGAATTGGGGCTTTATGGTCAACTTACGTCGTTATTAAATCAAGTTTTGGATTTTTATCCTATTAACTCCTTGTTTTCCTTTTCTTTCTTATTTTGCAGATACCATGGCTCGTACCAAGGTACCCAGAGTTCGTGATCCCCTTCGCTTCCGTTCCAATGAAGCCGAGGCACGGTATGCTGACTATGCCCGTAAGAAGGTTGAGGGTGGTCGTATGGTGAACTTGGCTGAGTTAGCCGTGTTCAACGTAGAGGGAGCCTTTGGTGACATGGGGTGGCTTCCTGTCATTACATACGATGCATGCACATGTCCAGATTTGGTGCGTCAGTTCTATTGTAATCTCCAGGTGGTGGGGAATTACAATGACGTTGAGCATGGTCAGGAGTTGCGCATCACCAGCTACGTCAAAGGGGTGCACATTTCTTTTGATTATCGGCAACTGGCCGATCTGTTGGGCATTCCTTATGATGGCCCCATGGTGTACTGTGCGCCTGGAGAGCCACAGTTTGTTGAGATGGAGATGAGGGCCGAGATCGATAATCAGTTGCTTCGTCCTGATCGTTGGCAGATGAGAGCTTGTTATTTGCGTCCAGCTCCACGGGTCTTCTGCAAGATTATCCAGCATAATCTGATCCCGCAGAGTGGGCACTATGAGAGGGTTTCTCAGCTGACTGACCCAGTTTTTGATCTATAGCACTCGCACCGCAGCCGGCGGTCTGTCTTCCCTACATCATCATGCGGACCATGATTAGTGCTACATTGTCGGTCATAGGGGTAATCTACCCTATGGACGCATGATTACAATTCTTCTGACCCGTCTGGGGGTTGACCTGGTAGATGAGAAGATCCAGGAGAAGACCTTCTCGTCGCCTCTAGATTGGGAGGCAATTTGCAAGATGGGTATGCGGGATGCCCAGGTTAGTGATGAGGAGAGGAACGCGATGGTGCGCCCTCACACTCGTATCGAGATGGCTGATGCCGAGGCTGCTGCTGCCGTTGCTAGAGCTCGCGTGGATCCTGTCGACGATGATGACCGTATGTATATGGATGTCGACTCGATACCACCGCCTTCACCCACACATGCGGCTGGTGTTGGTACTTCTTCTGCGGTGGATCCTGTACCTGAGGCTGGTCCTTCTCATGCGGCTGGTCCTTCACTCCCACCTTCTGACATGATGGAGATGCTGCAGGAGATCAGGGAGGCTCAGCGCAGATCTGATCTGAGGATGGAGGAGTTGCTAGTCGCTCAGCGTATGAGGGTGGATGAGCTGTTATCGGTCCAGCGGGTGACTGATAGGAGAGTAGCCGATCTTGCAGCTAGTCTCCGGACGACCCAGACCCAGGTGGCTTGGTTGACTAGGGTCTATGCTGAGGACTATGACCGAGATCGTGAGGCACCGCCTCCTCCTTCACCTCCAGCTTCATGATTGTATTTATTTTCTTGTACTACAGAGTAACTGTCCGGGTTGTGGACTGTACTCTGCTTTAGTTATGTATATACGTTTTGTTTCTCTCACTCATTGTATGTAACTTATTTTCCCTTTAATAGATGCATTATTCTCTTTTTAAATTTGGTCTCAATCATCACTTGTGCTTACAGTGTGTTTATATTAAAGCTTTTAATTTATCCTATCTCAGTTCACTATTGTCTTGAATGTATGCTAGTTCAGCGGACAAGGCCTGAGATGCTCTGATACCAAGTTGTCACACCCCAATTCCGCACTGTTCAGAATGGTGTGATGAACCGCTAGCAAACCAACGGTTCAACCAGGATCTCAAATAGGCTATCCCCGCGTTATCTAAACTTACACACATCCGTAATCATAATCAGAGTAAATACACAATAGCGGAAGTCTTATAATAACATGAACTGAGAAACTAAGATGATATCATTAATTTAATAGCAAATTATTCTGTTTTCAACTGAGACATAAATATTTAAATACCAAATACATGTCTTAATAAATCCAATAAAGAAACCTATAAAATATCTAATCAAATACACATGAGTTGCACTCGCAAGAGGAGTCGTGTGTATCCTCTTCAGCTTCAGCTTCCATCGCTGCCACGTTCCCGTACGTAGACGCATTCACATAGTCTTCAACGGTATAACCTGCATCATCAACTAAAAATATTCGACGTCGAGGGGTGAGCACACATCACGGCTCAGTGAGTAGCCAAAACAATGCAACAATACATATGCATGCAAATCAATTTATATCTTTGGTCCGGTTTAAAGTTTGCAGTATGCAATAGAAAGGTTTAGGTAGCCAAAGGTCGCGTTTATTGACCCCGCCTCTATACACGAGTGTGTGACGTTACCCGAAGATCACGTTTATCGTCAACTCACATGCACCCAATCATGAACATTATATAACAAAGGTTACGTTTATTGCTATATAGTGCCATACCAACACGTAAGCCCCTGTTAGCGAGGGCTGCAAACTGGGCTCGCAACTAACCAATCCTAATGCCAAAAAGTGTATCCAAGGCCTCACCCCAGCATCCCTCAGAATGTCCATAGAGATAGAGCTAAGGCCCCCCCGGTAGAGTCAGAGACTACAAGGACCGAGACCACCTCCCCTGATACTCTACGACATAATAGTTCTGCTAAAGTAATGGCGATACGACGATGCTAATGCACAAGACTTGAGTTAGAGATAGAGCTAAAGTGCTGAGACCCGCCAAAGGTTAACGTTTATTGACGTTCTCATCACACCTCCCCGATACTCGCTCGCATCAAGTACATCAACCACACACATACAAGCACATGCCTATTCCTATCATCATCATCATCATCATGTTATAAACAATAAAGTAAATATGCATGAACAAGTAATAGAAATATTGGATGGCATGCTGTATGCACATTACAAACATATTCGCATAGAATCAAGCATGGCATAGGACTCAAGAAAAAGAAAACAGTTTTTGTTATTAACCAATTAGTTTGGAGTTCTGGTTCCTCACCTTAGCTTGCTAATAGATACTTTTCCAAGCTTTAGAATCACCTTTATATTGTTATTGTATTGCTAGAAGACCTAACAAAGTCGATAGAATTTAATTAGAATTAATTCCAGATTTGAAAACCATGCTGTTAACTGAGGGTCGGAGGTAGGGTCGGAGTCAGGATCGACCCTGGGTGCGACCCTCCCTTAACTCTGAACTTCCCGAACACTGAGGGTCGATGGTCAGAAACACCTAGGGTCGAATGGTCATCGACCCTCGGTGCGACCCTCGGTGCACTTTGGTCCAGTTCCCTCTTTTAATCCATTCTTCGTGCTTGGAATCCTATGGCTTGCTTCTACATTCCATTCCACATTCATTCCATGGTCTGAAACCATGTATAACCCACCTAGATAGCTTTCATGCACTTTCCTATGGTTTTCCATGAAAACCTAACCATAGATTGATGGTTTGGGTTTTTCCGAGATCACACTCTCAACATTAACTAACCTAAGGTCTGTAGAAACTCATGGAATTAGTACCCATACCTGAGAAGAATAATCTTTCTCTGCAACTCTTCTCTTTTGGCTTAATTTCTCTTCCTTCCCTTTCTTCTTCCTCTTTCCTTCTCCTCTCTTTCTCTCAATTCGATTAGGGTTGTGAAAGGAGTGAAAGTGGCTTAGGGACATCCTTTAAATAGAGTAGGAACATCCTAAAATAAGTCCCTCTGAGATTAGGAAAGAATCCCAATCGAAAATTAGGAAATTTCCTAATTTCTATATTCGGCAGAATCCGAGGGTCGATGGGAGGGTCGATGATCCCGTCGACCCTAGGGCTTAAGATGTCCGACCCTCCCTTCAAAATTGAGGGTCTGACTTTCTGCTTTGGGAGGTCCGACCCTGCTTAGCTAGGTATGCGACCCTCCCCTCAAAATTAGTGTTTTTGGGTCGATTTGATACTTGGGATCTCGATCTCCTTCACGCCCTTGGTCCATTTGACTCGACCATAATGGGTAAACCTGGTTCAAGGTGGTAAGACCGGGTTAGATTGACACGGGTCTTACACTCTAGTTCTATCTCTACTCAAGTCTTGTCCACTAACATCTTCGTATCGCCATTACCTTAGCAGAACTATTATGTTGTAGGGCATCAGGGAGGTGGTCTCGGACCGTGTAGTCTTTGACTCTGTCGGGGGCCCTTAGCTCTATCTCTATAGATGTATTGAGGGATGCTGGGGTGAGGCCTTGGATACACTGGATGACATTTGGGATTGGTTAGTTGCGAGCCCAATTTGCAAGTCCTTGCCAATAGGGGCTTATGTGTTGGTATGGGTAGGGCATCAGGGGATGTGTTGGCGATGTGTGATCTGGATACTTTAGCTCTATCTCTATTTCATGGTAGGGTAGATGTGGACGACAATGGTGTTTGATCCATTGGGTGGGTTTACATACTCGTGTATAGTGGTGTGGTGGCCGCCAAACCTTTCTATAGCACATTGCAAACTTAAAAACCAGACCAAAGATATTGAATTGAATGCATGCATATGTTTGTTGCATTATTTTGTTTTGCTCACTAAGCCATGATGTGCGCTTACCCTTTCGACGACGAATATCTTTAGTTGATGAGGTAGGTCCTACTGTAGAAGAGTAAGTAAATGCGCCATCGTATGGACACATGGTGGCTATGGACGTAGAAATTGTTGAAGATGCACATGATCCTTCATGCAAGTGTAATCAATGAGTCTTTGATTAGTTTAGTTATATTTTGGGTTAACGAAGATGTAATTGATTATTTTATTTTATGTCTTAAGTTACTTGGAGATAACTGGATTAAATATTTATTTATCACTGTTAATACTCAGTTAATTAATTATAAAGAGTTCTATTTATTTGTTTATTATCTCTGATTATTATCATGGAATGTGTGTGTGGTTTGACATGGTGGGTACTACCTAAACAAGATCCTGGTTGAACCGTTGATTTATTGATAGTTCATCACACTATTCTGATTAGTCCTGAATTGGGGTGTGTGATTATTGCTTCTCGATTATTGTGGATATTATATGTGTAGACTGTGAGATTTATTTGTAATCATTGTTGTAATGATCTTGGATGTATTTGGGTGCCACTAGGGTTGACCCAGATATCACACCCGATTCTCCAGAATGGGCTATGACAATATCAACTTCATATAAGATTATTACTGACCAATGTTGAGAAGTTGTAACAATACCAAACAATATTTCCAGAAGAAGAGAATAAAGAACTTGAAGAAAAAGAAGTTCTAAACATTTTAGGTCTAGAAAAGAAGGTAGAAGAGTTCAATGATCCATGGCCTCTTGGGCAAAACATGACTAAATTCATATTGAAATGTTCTTCTTTAACTCCCCAGGTGACAGAGACACAGATGGTCACACATATATCACTTCTGGCGTGCTGTATTTTTGAGTAATAGAAGTGTTCTTGTTATGTAGGTAAACCCGCTATTAAATAATTAGCATAATATTTCTACTCAACTCAACTACATGGATTCAGCTACATGATCTTATTTTTCCATTCAAGACTATACAGTAATGCAAGGTACAACTTTGTTTTCTTATGACTTACAAAACAAATATAATATGGCATGATCCTGTTTTTCCATTCAAGACTATACAGTAATGCAAGGTACAACTCTGTTTTCTTATGACTTACAAAACAATTATAATATGGCATGATCATTGGGTCATCATGATGCTGTGATTTAGAGTTGTATTATGACAACATCATCCAGAGGGGAAGAAGTGGTCTTTACCTTTTTTCCTGTTTTATTCATTACATTCTTAGTAGCAAGCAAGGAAATTTGGTGAAATAATTGCGGTACACGGATTGTGTAAGATTTTCTAATTGTGAGAGTAATGCAGATCTAATAGATGGATCCAAGGTTGACACGTGACAAGGTGACACAAGGCGCCTGACTAGGTGCCCAAGGCGGCCTAATTTATGAGGTTTCACCAAGGCACCTGGATGCCTAGGCGATGCCTTGACAACCTTGGATAGATCTGCTGGTGATGGGACCTACTTTGCTAGTGAGAACAGAATATCAAAATTTCATACCACTCCAATCTGATGGATAGATTCTGAGATCTGAGGAATTCCTACTGAGAATAGGACATGCAAGAACAGAGTTACAGAACAAGAATTTGAAACCAGTAATTAGCCCCTAGCTGAATCAACAAGATTGGATTTTGAAATGGTTATATTCTTAAGATCTAATGGGCAAATAAAAATCTGAAATCAGAACTTTAAATAAAACTAGAATTTGAGATTTCTAGAAGAGTTTGATCTAAGGTAGGCCTTCTGAAATTATACCAAGAAAATAGGGAATCTTGAACTGAAACAAATCTATGATTGAATACTATAACCAGAATAAAAAATAGAAGAGGATCAATCAGAACAGCAACTAGTAATTAGAACTTTAATGGACTAGATCAAAAACCAAAGAAGACTGGTGTGTAATAAGGAACTAACCTAATATCCAGGAGATGAATAAGATAATATTCAGCAGAAGACAAGAAGATAAGGATCAGAAAGAAACTTGCAATTGGAATATCGCAGGTAAGAAATAGAAAAGAAGATAAGAGATCTCAGGATAGAGCAAAAAAAAAAAAAGAAGAGAGAAATCATGGGAGATGAGAGAAAACACAAAATTGGAAACAACGAATATTCCAAAATCAAATCATATCATTCCATTCACCATCAATTCATGTAGAATTACAGCCCTATTTATAACGATCAAAAAAACTGACTTGAGGAGGAAGACCAAATAAACAACTATTGAACTTTAAGTTGTCACACCCCAATTTTGGACTAACCAGAATGGTGTGATAAACCGTCAATAAACCAATGGTACAACCAGGATCTCGTATAGGCTATGCCAACCATGTTGAACCAAAACACATTCCACATTAATCAGAGATAATAAAGTAAATAGTGAAAGTCTTATTAATAATGAACTGAGGTCTAATCATGATAAATAATTAATATTCCAGTTATCTCCAAGTAACCAAAACATAATTTAATACATATTACAAATATCCAAATACAAAAGTCAAACACTAAGCGTATTCATAGTTGAAACGCTCGCTTAACGAACCATAATAGTCCTCTACAGCTTACTCATCCATAGCCACCACCTGTTCATATGTTGGCGAGTTAACATAATCTTCAACCGTAATACGTACAACATCAGAAACTAAAAAGAATTACACGCGCGAGGGTCAGCTCTCCAACTTGAGCTCAGTGAGTAAACAAAATAATGCAACAAACATATGCATGCATTCAATTCATATCTTTGGTCTGATTTATAAGTTTGTAATGTGCTATAGAAAGGATTGGTGGCCGCCGCACCTCTATACACGAGTGTGCAAAGCCGCCCAATGGATCAAACACCATTGTCGTCCCACATGCACCCATCATGGAATAGAGATAGAGCTACAGTGTCGAATCAAACACCGCATAACACTTCCTCTGATGCCCTACCCATACCAACACGTAAGCCCCTATTGGCGAGGGCTTACAAACTGGGCTCACAACTAACCAATCCTAATGCCAAACAGTATATCTTTGGCCTCACCCAAACATCCCTCAATACGTCCATAGAGATAGAGCTAAGGCCTCCCCGACGAGTCGAGACTATACGGTCCGAGACCACCCCGATGTCCCACGACGTAATAGTCCGCTAAGGTAACGGTGTACGACAATGTTAGTGGACAAGACTTGAGTAAGATAAACCAGGGTCCGGGGGGCCGGGGGATGATGTCACGTCCTCCCCGATGCTCCACTCGCATCAAGCTACCCCCGGTCGACACACAACACCCCCCCCTTCCCAGCACACACACATGTTATAAATAAAGAATTAAATATGCATGAGCAGTAATAGCAGGAATATTGGATGACATGTGAAATGCACATTACAAGCATACAAGCATAGAATCAAGCATCGCATTGGACTCAATAAGTAAAATAGCTTATTATTAGCCAATTAGTTTAGGTCTTGTTCCCTCACCTTTGGTCAATGACTGTTCCTCGTCCAAGCTTTGTAAATTACTTTTAGACCACATGGAAATCTAACAAATTTATAAATTTTAAATTAGAATTTATTTCCATTATTTCAGACTTCTAGAAGCTAAGTTGTCACACCCCAATTCCACACTATTCAGAATGGTGTGATGAACCGCTAGCAAACCAATGGTTCAACCAGGATCTCGGACAGACGATATCCGTTTTATCTAAACCTCATACATCCACATTCATAATCAGAATAATACATAATAGCGGAAGTCTTATAGTAAAATGAACTGAGAATCTACTGTGAAATTAATATTTAAATAGCAAATTATTCTATATCAACTAAGACATAAATAAATATCAAATACATGTCTTTACTAAATCCAAAAAATGAAAATAAAATCTAATCGAATACACATGAGTTGCACTCGCAATAGGAGTCATGCGTATCCACTTTATCTTTAATTTCCATCACCGCCATGTGCCCGTACACTGGAGCATTGACATAATCTTCGACGGTAGTACCTGCATCATCAACGAAAAATATTCGACGTCTAGGGGGTGAGCACACATCATGGCTCAGTGAGCAAACAAAACAATGCAACAATACATATGCATGCAATCAATTCATATCTTTGGTCTGGTTTAAAGTTTGCAATATTCAATAGAAAGGTTTGGGTGGTCAAAGGTTAACGTTTATTGACCCCGCCTCTATACACAAGTGTGTGACGTCGCCCGAAGGTAACGTTTATCGTCGACTCACAAGCACCCAATTCATGAACATTGTACAACAAAGGTTAACGTTTATTGCTGTACAGTGTCATACCAACACGTAAGCCCCTGTTGGCGAGGGCTTGTAAACTGGACTCGCAACTAACGAATCCTAATGCCAAATAGTGTATCCAAGGCATCACCCCAGCATCCCTCAGAACGTCCATAGAGATAGAGCTAAGGTCCCCCGATAGAGTCAGAGACTACAAGGACCGAGACCACCTCCCCTGATACTCTATGACGTAATAGTTCTGCTAAAGTAATGGCAATACGACGATGCTAATGCACAAGACTTGAGTTAGAGATAGAGCTAAAGTGTTGAGACCCGCCAAAGGTTAACGTTTATTGACGTCCCCATCACACCTCCCCTGATACTTGCTCGCATCAAGTACACCAACCACACACATATAGTCACATGCCTATTCCTATCATCATCATCATCATCATATTATAAACAATAAAGTAAATATGCATGAACAAATAATAGAAATATTGGATGACATGTTGTATGCACATTACAAACATATTCGCATAGAATCAGGCACAGCATTGGACTCAAGAAAATAAAATAGTTTGTTATTAACCAATTAGTTTTTAGGTCTTGTTTCCTCACCTTAGCTTGTTAGTGGATCCTCTTTCAAGCTTTAAAATCACCTTTATATTGTTATTATATTGTTAGAAGACCTAATAAAGTCGATAGAATTTTATTAGAATTAATTCTGAATTTAAAAACCATGTTGTTAACTGGGGGTCAGAGCTAGGTCTGAGTTTGATCGATCCTGGGTGCGACCACCCCTATTCTGGGCTTCCCGGACACTGGGGGTCGATGCTCAGGGTCTGGTAGGGTCGATTGGCCATCGACCCCCATGCAACACCCTATGGGTTTTGTCGATTTTTCTTCCTTCAATCCATTCTTCCTGTTTGGGGTCCTATGGCTTGCTCCTACAGTCCATTCCACACATGTTCTATGGCCTAAAACCACAATTCATTCACCTATATGTCTTTCATGATTTCCCCCATGGTTTTCCATGAAAACCTAACCATGGGTTGATGGTTTGGGTTTCTCCGAGATCATACTCTCTTCATTATCTACCCTAAGGTCTTTAGAAACTCAGGGAAATAGTATCCATACCTGAGAAGAATACTCATTCTCTGCAACTCTTCTCCTTTTTGCCTTCTTCTCTTCTTTCCTTATCTTCTTCTTCTCTTCCTTCTCTTCTCTTTCTCTCAATTCAATTAGGGTTCTAAAAGGAGTGAGTGGCTTAGGGACGTCCTATTTATAGAGTAGAAACTCCTAAAATAAGTCTCATTGAAATTAAGAAGGAATCACATTGAAATTAGGAAAGTTTCCTAATTTCTGTTGTTACCGAGTACCGGGGGTCGATAGGGGGGGTCGGAGATCCCGTCGACCCCTGGTCCTTAAAGTGTCCGACCCCCCATGTAAAACTGTGGGTCTGACATCTATACTGGGGGGGGTCCGACCCTCCCTTGCTGGGTATGCGACCCTCCCCTTATTTTAAGTGTTTTGGATCAATTTAATACCTGGGATCGTGATCTCCTTCACGCACTTGGTCCATTTGGCTCAACCATGATGGGTAGACCTGGTTCAAGGTGGTAAGACCGAGTTAGTTTGATACGGGTCTTACATGAGTGGTCGCAGGTGCGACTGCACCTGTGGTCAGTTTCTGTGACCACAGGGTGTGTGGTCGTATATCATGCCACCATACATGCGACCAAACCCTCCCTAAAACTTACCCGCGGGCGTGTGGTCGCAAGGTATGGTCGCATATCATGCGACCATACATGCGACCACACCGTCCCTGAAACTTCCCCGAGGGCGTGTGGTCGGTATGTGTAGTAGCATATCATGTGACCACACCCTCCCTAGAATTTTCCCAAGGACGTGTGGTCGATATGTGTGGTCGCATATCATGCGACTACACCCTCCCTGAACTTTCCCGAAGGTGTGTGGTCAATCATATGTGCCTCGTGTGGTCGCATATCATGCGACCACACATGCAACCACACATTTGATGGTCGACTTTTCCACTCCCAACTCAATTCCTTCATGTTTTGATTCCTTGGCCTATCATCATGATCCTTCCTATGATTGTTCTATGGCTTAAAATTCATATTTTACACAATCCATCATCCTAATAGATTCCCTCCATGGAACTCTTAGAATTTGTCCATGGTTTGATGATTGGGTCTCACTTCGAATCACTATCTCCTCCATGACTATTCTAGGTATTCAACTGATGTGGTGAACATTTTCATACCTTAAACTTGTTGAAGATTCAAAGTTCTCTTTGATATTGCTCCTTTTAGTCTTCCTGTTCAATTCTCCTTCTCTTCCTCCTCTTCTCTTTCTCTCTCTTTTAGTTTGAGTTCTAAAAGGATGAAAGAGGCTAAGGGACGTCCTATATATAGAGGAAAACCCCCCATATAGAGTCCTACATGGATTAGGAAAGAACCCCTTTGGATTAGGAAGGTTTCCTAATCACGGAGTCAGTTTGACTTGGTGTTGTCGCACGTGGGGTTGCAGAACCCGTCGACCACACAGCCAAAAACTGCGACCACACGTCCCAGACTCCTATGGTCGCATTCTTCTGAGGTGTGGTCGACCACACCTGTTTAGGTATGCGACCACATACTCCTAATTAGAAGTTTTTGGGTTCAATTTCATATCTAGCCTTGTGGTTTCTTCACGCACTTGGTCCACTTGGCCCGACCATTATAGGAAGACCGGTCACGACACGAGAACGTAAGGTTAGACTGGGTTTGTGGCATGCGGGTCTTACACAAGTTACTTAACAAAAATTCGGCAACTAAAGAGGTAGCGAGACTAACTGCAATTGCAGGAATCGGTTCGACTCACTGTGACTGTAACTATCTTATATCTCTCTCTTTGAAACTATTATAACAGAGTTCCTATAGAGTGATTGATTTATATAGCATACATGTGCTCCCTAAAGGTCCCCTACTCTCTTCTCTTTTCTTTAGTTTTTGATTAAAGTGGAGGGCTGCTAAGCACCTTTAGTACAGAACAAAGAACCACCACTGAGACATTCAGTGATTGTACATGTTGTTCGATGTTTGTTTTTTGACTAGACCCAATTCAAAAGATAGAATGGGAATCAAAGAAGAAAGCAAATGCAAAGGCAAGTAACATCCTATAGAAAGTAAGAGCGAATGAACTTGAGTTGATTAAAAAAATGATTCATGGCTCAAGCGGCAAAACCCTTCTTCGCCAAAACGGGGTTTTGCACTCTCATCCCCAAAAAGGAAGGTCAGCAAAAGGAGCGTAGCCATATCTATTCAACCAAAGTTGCTCCTCTGAAGTTGAGTTTAGGAATTTTCCCCCTCGAAGAACAGTGGCTTAGTTGTCTAGCAATCCAGCTGAGAGATACTCCACAAGTATCAATGCTCAATTGAAAGAAAGAGTAACTTAATTGACTTAAACAAAAATTAACTTAAATTGACTTAAACTTGCCATAACAGACTCCAAAAAAATTAAACTACTGATTAACAAGGACTCTTATTACTTTTATTCCCATACTTAAGACCCTCAATATGGGCTAATGTAGGACTAGTCCCCAACTTGTCAATATAGCAATCAACCCCATAATAGGATCAATTATGTAACAAGTCCAGCAGCATACATCATGTAATTAGCATGTAAAAGTAACTTGGAACAATAAGAAGATCAAGAATATTGAACCTTGATTGTTTAGCAAGAAAAGAAGAAAAACCAGTAGTGAATAGTAATCCATGAACAGAGTACATTCACAAGAACACAAACCAAGACCTTAGGCAAAGGTGGAAAAGAAGAGGAAAGATAGGGAAGAAGAGTAGAACCTTAGGAGTCCCACCTAAGGTTGGCTGAGTCCCAGAGCCTAGGTTGCCCACTTGACATTGCAATGGCAAGCCTTCTTTATTCTTCTTGATTCCATTCTAAGGAGCTCCTTTCTACACTTATTTATAGCTTCGAATAGGCATTACAAAAATAGTAACCCAATATCACCTCAATCTTCACATTATATGTCTTGCCTCAAAAGAAACATTAAAAATAGTAGCTAATTAAAATATGGTAAATAAAATAGAAACACAATAAAATTTATATAAATCAGACTCAATCAAGTCTATATTAGATCTCAACAAGATCTCTTGAGATCCCAATCAGATCTCAACTAGATCTTTATCATATGCCTTGAGAACCCAATTACATCTTGATTGAAAGAGCTACTGCATGTGGGACCCATGTGGGTGTAAAGGCCCCAAATTTGGTGTCTCAAGCGTTATCAGACTAAAAATTCCCAATATCACAAGAGGCAGATGACTAAAAAAATTCTCTTATCATAAACATACTTTAGACATTCCAAACGTTCAACGGAATACTAGATACATTAACTGGTGGTAAAACAGTCTTTACAAACTTTGTTACTACAACATAGTCTACTTCATACTCAAAAGTAGAAG
>JAMYWD010001412.1:0-40268 GCA_028583415.1 Protea cynaroides
ATATGTAGATAATATTACCAGATTGAATGTTATGCCTGAGGGTATAGTGTCAGATAGAGGCTCACGCTTACCTCAAAGTTTTGGGAGGGACTATAAAAAGCGATGAGAATAAAGTTAAATTTTAGTACAGCATTTCACCCTCAAACCGACGGACAATCAGAGAGGACTATATAGATCCTAGGAGGTATTCTCCAAGCCTGTAAAAAAAAATTTTGAAAGGAGCTTGAGTTGAGAAGTTGTCATTGATTAATTTTACTAGCAAGCTACCATATAGACGACACCTATGAAGCATGGTATGGTAAAAATGTCAAACTCCTCTGTTTTGGAATGAAGTAGGAGAATGAAGAATTGTAAGATCTGAGTCTGTTGAAGAAACCTGTCGAGTGGCAGACAAGATCAAAGAAAAAGGATCATGACAGCTCAAAGTTGTCAGAAGAGACACCAAGACCTCGAGTTCACCGTAAGTGACAAAGTATTCTTGATGATGTCACTTATGCGTGGTTTGAAGCAGTTCAGCAAGAAGGAAAAGTTGTGTCCTATATATATTTTGAACCTTATAAAATGTTAGAGAGATGTGGAAAAGTTACATATCAACTAGCGTTACCACTGTCCATGTCTAGTATGCACGACATATTTCACATGTCTTTACCAAAAGAGTATGTTGGAGATCCATCACGGGCATTAACCACGGATCCACCAGATTTGATGGGGGACTTAACTTTTGAAGTGGTACCAACCTGGATAACCAGTTAGAAAATACAACATCTCCAGAGTCGGGATATTTATTATGTGAAAGTAACCTGGCGAAGCTAAGACGTCGAAAAGATTACATGGGAAGAAGAAAATGCAATACGAAAGCAGTATTCCCACCCATTTGACTCCGAAGTACATTCAAATTTTGATGACGTAATTTTTTTAAAGGATGGGGGAGTTGTAAGATCCGTACGTGTAAATTCCGAGGACAAAATTTCTTTTAAGGGTGGTGGAGTTGTAAGACCCGCACGCCACGAACCCGGTCTAACCTTACGTTCTCTTGTCGTGATCGGTCTTCCCATCATAATTGACTTAAGTGAACCAATTGTATGAAGAAACCACACGATAAGGTAAGCAACAAGTCAAATTTAGTTGGTGTGATTGACTGATTAAGTTTGGGTGGAAGCAATCAGTCAAAAACTAAAAATCAATAAATTTTTTACGTATGGTGGCAGTTTTGAGGGGTGTGGTCGACCACACATGAGACCACATGACGTGTGGTCTCATATTTGGGACATGTGGTCGACGGATACTGCAACCACACGTGCGACCATACGATGTTGAACCCACTCTGTGTTTAGGAAACTTTCCTAATTTGAGGGGGACTCTTTCCTAATTGAAGTGGGACTCCCTATGGAGGTTTTTCTCTATATAAAGGATGTCCCTTCGCCTCTCTCACTCTTTTAGAACCCAAATTGAAACTCCAAACCTAAGAGAGAAAAGAAGAGAAGGAGAAGGAGATTTGGAGAATAAGCTTGGAGAAGGATTTTTGCATAGAAGAGTTCTATCTCTCTACAGCAAGCTTAAGGTATAGACTTGACTCTATAGGGTAGATCAGATAGAATAGGTTCTTTTCAAGTTGATGTGTTAAAACTAATGTAACAATTTCAGTTATGAAATTTCCATGGGAAATCATAGAGAATAGGTTAAGGATAATGGATGAGGACAAAACTATTATTAGAGGCCATAGAATGATCTTAGGGTGAATCCCATTGATGAACCATGAGGAAGAACTCGTATGAGAAGTAAAATCAACCAAAACTTCATATGGTCACAGCTATGGTCGACCACAGGCTGACTAGATGATCGACCACAGCTATTCGGGAAGTTCCCAGGAAAGGTGTGGTCGCATGGTGTGGTCGCATAAAATGCGACCATAGGGTTCAACCACATAGTGTGTGGATGCATATATTGCAACCACAGGTTCGACCACACGAAAACAGCCAGTATATTTTGAGACCAAACAAGGGTTTTGACTACTGTAACTTGGTAAACTTGAACCCTTACTTACATACATTAATTTTTTAGGTTCCTAGTAGATCAAAGTGACTTCCAAGCTTAGGAGAGGAACAAACATCGATCAAAGGTGAGGGAACAAGACCTAAACTAATTGGCTAATAACAAGCTGTTTTATTTTATTGTATCCAATGCAATGATTGATTCTATGCTTGTATGCTTGTAATGTGCATCTCACATGTCATTCAATATTACTATTATTACTATCCATGCATATTTACTTTTGTCTATTTATAACATGATGATGATGATGCTAGGAATAGGCATGTGATTGTGTGTGTGTTTTAGTGTATTGGTTGTGAGTGGAGCATCAAGGGGAGGACATGGCATTGTGGTCTCTGACCTGGTCACTAGACTCTAACACTATCTCTACTTAAGTCTTGCCCATTGATATCGTCGTATCGCCATTACCTTAGCAAAACTATTACGTCGTAGAGCATCAGGAGGCCTTAGCTCTATCTCTATGGACGTATTGAGGGATGCTGGGGTGAGACCTTGGATACACTGGATGACATTAGGATTGATTAGTTGCGAGCCTAGTTTGCAAGCCCTCGCCAATAAGGGTTTACGTGTTGGTATGGGTAGGGCATCAGGGGAAGTATTGGCGATTTGTGATCCGCATACTTTAGCTCTATCTCTATTCCATGGTGGGTGCATGTGGGGCGACAATAGTGTTTGATCCATTGGGTGGATTCACACACTCGTGTATAGAGGTACGGGGGCCTCCAAACCTTTCTATAGCACATTACAAACTTCAAAATCAGACTAATGATATGAATTGAATGCATGCATATGTTTGTTGCATTGTTTTGTTCACTCACTAAGCTTAAGTTGGAGAACTGACCCTCGCGCGTGAAATTCTTTTTCGTTTCTGATGTTGCAGGTGTTACTATCGAAGATTATATCAATGCGCCAACATATAGACAAGTGGCGGCTATGGATATGGAAGCTATTGAGGACGAATAAGACTTGTCAAGCGAGTGTTTCAACTATGATTACGCTTAGTGGTTAACTTTTGTATTTTAATACTTGTAATATGTATTAAATATGTTTTGATTACTTGGAGAGAATCTGTTAAATATTTATTTATCATGTTAGACCTCAGTTCATTATTAATAATACTTTCGCTATTTATTTATTTACTCTGATTATTATTGTGGAATGTGTATTTGGTTTGGATTATTGACATGGTCTTGCGAAATCCTGATTTGAGCCGTTGGTTCTTATGACGGTTCATCACACCACTGATTAGTCCAGAATTAAGGTGTGACAGCAAGAGTGTTATGAAACGGAGTTTTTCTATGATGAGAACTCTTAAGTATATCATCTAACAAGATTTTGTTTTTCTTCAATTGTCAAGCGATCATATATTTACAGCTTTTTTTTTTCTTTTCTTTTTTTTATACTTCTTTTTGACAAAAGATAGAGGTTTTTGCCTCCAATGGGAGTGACCAACGGTCAAGGAGAGGGATCTAACTATAGAAATAGAGGGGGGATAAGCCTTAAGATCACATTGCAAAGAATTAAAAACATAACCTCTCCCCATACCTGCACTCAACCGCGCGCAAAGCCCCCCCCATCCACTGGCCTAACTAGAGTAACCAACGATCCTCATGATAGAGTTAATTTGGACTAAAACTAAGCAGGTGAATAGAAAAATTATGGCTTAAATATAAGTGAAATTTATTTTCGACATGACACCACATCATGGCATATATTAATGCAAAACAACACAAATAATGTTAGCCTTAGCTCAGAATTTTTGTTATCCGTTACCAACTCCTTTTAAACTATTAAGAAAAAGCCTAGTACACAGTTCTAAATATCCACGACGTGGTAGATATTTGGTGCTCAAATTTTGTGGACATGCTTTGAACTTCTTCATCCATTTACCTCGTAACTGTTGGGAAAGAAAGCAAGAAACATTTTCCTGACAATGTGTTGATCAAAGAAAATCACAAATAAATAAATAAATATCAAGTACATACACAAGAGACGAGAATTAATGTGGTTCGACAAAAACCTGCCTACATCTATGGAGTGAGACATAATCTTTCCCTAAGAGTAAGAAAAGAAAACACCGTACAATGTCTTACAATTTGAATCCCAAGCTTCTCTCTCTCTCTCTCTCTCTCTCTCTCTCTCTCTCTCTCTCTCTCTCTCATACACACCTTGGGCTCTCTTTGGTTTGAATTATATAATATATTATATAATATATTATAAAATTTATGATTATTTTGTATGATTTATAATGTCTATTTATAATTAAAATAAATCGATATAATTCATTATCTACAAATAGGTGAGTAGTTGTTTATCATTATTAGAATAATCTATTAGGTGATTGTTTATATTTTTCATTATATAATGTATTATGTTTAGTGGTACCAAACGGTCATTATTTATTACTCATAATCTATTATCATAATTAATTTGTCACAAATAACTCATAATACATTATATAATACAAACCAAAGAGAGCCTTGATAAACACATCTCCTCCGTCAAAGCATCTTTCCTCCACTGGAGCACTAACTTTTCCTCTACCTTAGAGCACCTCTCTCCTTGGTGACCTTTGCTCCACCTTGGAGACTACATTGTGGCTCACCCAAAGAGATTTGACAAAAAAACTTATTTAAGCTTGAAGCCAATTTCTCAAGGAATAGATTTCCACACTAGTTGCACCAAGTTATCCCAAAACCAACACATCATTTCCAAGTGAGTCTTCGTATTTTCACACACCTCATTTTAAAAGATAGCCCCACTAACATTTTTCCATACAAATGGATACACATCATATGGACTCACCTTGCCATGTGGGCTAGCTCACCTCTAATTAACCTCGCCTGTTTTTTGAGTGTGTCAAAGATCCCAACCCTAACACTAAAGGCCACCACTTATTAAATGGTCATGTTAATGTCACAACCACACACAATGTGAATATGATAACTAATTTGGGTCATTGAGGCATATTGAATATTAAATTCTAGCCATATAAGTTATTTAAGGTAAATGGCAAAAAAAATTCTTACAAAATGCAAAAATAAAGGACTTTAAATTCTAAGCCTAATGCATAGAAATATAGAGTTAAAAAACCACCAAAAAAAATATACACACTTCATCACTGTTTGATGTGAGTTTAACAATTAAAATGGTATCAAGTCAAAGGGGGACAACTGGTCAAGCATGTCACACACCTTTAATTCTAAGGCTATGTTTGGATGTAAGGAAAAAAAATTGAAATAAAGGAGAGAGACATAAATTTATCACTCTTGTCTAATTATGTTATTCTTTTCTTTTATTGACATCCAAACATAACCTAATATTACCTGTTTATTAATCGTGGCATGCCCTATCATATCAATTTTTTGTTATCTCGATTTCCCATCAACCCTAACCCTATAATTTCATGTCATATGTGTAGTTACACTGGCTTGTTGTGTTGTACCTTGCTGCCCCTAAGTTGAAAATGCTATCTATATTAATTGATGCCCAAGTATCTAATCATTTTTGCAGGACAATCAAATTCATTCTTTCTAGTGAAGTTCATTTTGTCTTCATGTAAGATGATGGAATAAGGAAAAAAATTTTGTAAAATAGGATTTTTCACAGTTTTTTTTTAAAGTAAAATGCGAATATATATATATATTACATGGAAGAAAATTTTCATATAAAATATTATTTATATGAAAATTTTTACAACAAAACAAACAGGTTCTAAAAATAAATAAAGCAAATGTCTAGACCTATTGATAGAGGTAGCAACCCAAGCAAGAGAGTTTTAGGATGCCAATTTTAGAGAAAACACCCAAACTGACTGGGTGAATTCCTCAATACTGATGTTGTATGATTGGTGTGTTCACTAGATCATAATTCTAGCCCTTTTTATCTTAACACATAAAGAGCATTAGAGACAACAAAAATAATTTTAAAAAACAAGGTCCCTAAAGCTTTGATTTTTGGTTTGGGTTGTATATTTGCTCTTTTGAGTTTCTGTTCTTTAACATAATTTACCGTTCATCCGAAAAGGAAAAAAGAAAAAGAAAAGGGAAAACAGTTAAAAATTGCAATACATTAACGCACTGTATGATTGCAAGAGAATTTACAGAAAAGGAAGTAAAAAAATTTCAAACCTAAAAAGAAAATTTTTATAATCATTATCTAACATGACTATCTAAATTACTTAAATTTATTATCATATTTAGTAATGATACTTTTTATATGTAATTTATATTTTACTTTCAAATCCAAGGGATTCACATGCAAAGTAAAGTTAATATCCAAATGTGGAATGATTTGGAATTAAGAAATAGTCATATGGGAGGAATGACGACAAATGGTTTTTTTTAGGTTTAAAAATTTTCACGTATTTTCCCTTTACTTTCTTTTGCAACCCAACTGTGAGGACAAAGATGAAAATTTTTTGGAAGTCGCCACCTAGATTATGGTCTAGGATCTTAGAAATGTAAAATCTCACCCCAAGGTAAGACTTCGATTGACTCATGACCCTTAGATTGGATTTCTGGTCCATCAGAGATTGGGTAAGCGTCAGGTTACGATTATGGGAAGGAGTTAGGCACCCAAACCGTCCGATCAAAATCGATCTCCTATGCCTTTCCTATGCTAGACTTTATCTGTTAAACTAAACCAAACCAAGTGGTTTGATATCATTGAACCGAATCTGTATCCATTAGATTGCCTACGTATTACGAAATTATTTCGAAAATCAGGTTCACCATCGTAGTTCAGGTGTGATTAAAGTTTATGGCTGTGATTTATGCTTGTGCATGATTAAGTTCTTTGTTCAAGTTGAAGTTTATGCTTGAAAGGTTGAAAAATTCTATGGGTTAGGATCTGGATAGTCCATGTGGACTGATAGATAGTCCATGTGAATTTAAGAATGGATAACCCTTTCTGGGTCAAAATATGGATAACCTATTCTGAGTTGAAATATGGATGGATAACCCTATTTGGGTCAAAATGTGTATGGATATCCTAGTGGATCTATGAATAGTCCGAGTGGACTAAGGTTTGGATAACCCCTTTCTGTGTTGGAATATGGATATCCTAGTGGATCTATGGATAGTCTGAGTGGACTAAGGTGTGGATCCGAATTTGGGTTTCTCCCAAATAGCCTACGTATCCTAGGGTTTGCCCTAAAAATCAGAATCCGCGTAGTTCGGGATTGGGTCGAAAGTCGGATTTGGAATGTGTACCAAATTCTTTCTATTTTTGTCAATAGGATCTAGGGATGAGATCTAAATTCCTACCATTTATTTTCTTTCCATTCTAGGGTTTTCTACCCTAATTGCTATATTCTTTCCATTTTTAAGGTTTTCTACCCTAATTGCTATTTTCTTTTCATTTTAGGGTTTTCTACCCTAATTGCTGTATTCTTTCCATTTTTAAGGTTTTCTACCCTAATTGCTATTTTCTTTCTATTTTTAGGGTTTTCTACCATAATTGCTATTTTCTTTCCATTTTTAAGGTTTTCTACCCTAATTGTTATTTTCTTTAATTTTAAGATTTTCTACCCTAATTACTATTTTCTTTTCATTTTAAGGTTTTCTACCCTAATTGTTATTTTTTCAACTTATCTCTTTTCAAGACAAATATGACAAATGAAAACATTCCAACTATAGCAGTGGTAGTATTTCAAACATAGCAGTATGCATCCAAACATGGCAGTAAGCATCTAAATATGACAGTAAGCATGTGGCGGACAAATATGACAATAAGCATGTGTCAGAAAAATATGGCAATAAGCATGTGTAGCATTCCAAAACAACAAGAATCATGTAAGCATGAAGACGATATACATATCAACATAGAATCCAATGGTTCACTGCTTAAAATCACATAAAATTCAAGATCGATGGCTCACAAGTAAATGATCAAAAATCAATTTAACATCATATGACTCAATTTCATATCATCACATCATCTAAGTCATCCAACGACTCATATTTCATATCATCATATGATCAGAATTCTAGATCAATGGCTTGATTTTCAACTCATCAAAAGATCCAAATTAAATCATATTTTTTTTTCACATTGAAATTCTAAATCAAATGGTCATATTTTATTCTCATGAAATTCAAGATTGATGGCCTTATTTTATTCGCATGAAATTCTAAAAATCAAAGGCTATAACAATTCAAAGCCTATGGCAATGTTTTCATCACATCAAGAACTCAAAATCAAATGGGCTCAACAGTTCAGTAGAGAGATTCTAATTAGGAAGGCTTGGTTGGTTTTGGTTGGGTAATGAAGAAGTTGCAAGGTGAGTTGAGATAATGGACAGGTTGCAAGTGGTGATGGTTTGCATAGGTCCAATGAAGGATGCAGGGATGAATTGCAGAAATTAATAAAGGTGAAATTTCTTACCTCTATCCTTCTCTCGAATCTCCTCCTTTCTCGATCTTCTCCTCTTCTCGATCTTCTCCTCCTTTTCTTGATCTTCTCCTCTACCTTCTCCGATTTTCTCCTCTTCTCTTCTCTTCGTCAATGCTACCTCTCTTTTCCCATCTCTCTCTCCCTCATTTCCTCTTTCTCTTTTTTTTTTTGTTCCAAAAAACCTCTCCCTCCTTTTATTCTGGGATTTGCACCTCTTAGTTCACAATCCAAATCTTTTCCTTAGAGAAATCGACTCCCTTCCTTGTTGGGCCTCTTGACACTTAGTCATACCTTAGTTTCCCTCTTTAGATTTTTCTCAATTCTCTTTCTTTATTTGAAACTATGACAACCAACTAAACTTTCTTTTTTTTTCTTTATTCTCCTTTTCTTTCTTTTTTTAACTCCCTTCTTCTTTTGTTATTTCCTTTTTTATTTTATTTCTTTTTTATCCAAAACCGACATTAGACTAGATGATTTCCTCCCCCTAATTTGATTCTAGGATCTGCATCTCCCAGTTCACAATCCAAATATTTTCCTTAGAGAAATCAACTCCTTTCCTTATTGGGCCTCTTGACACTTAGTCATACTTTAGTTTGCCTCTTTAGATTTTTCTCAATTCTCTTTCTTTATTTGAAACCATGACAACCAACTAAACTTTCTTTTTTTTTTTTTTTTTTTTTGGTTAAATCAACGTACCACCTCTTGCTTTTCTATTATCTTTTCTTTGCAAAACAACGACACCTAGCTCATCTCTCTATTTTTTTGCTTTTTTTTTTCTTTCCTCTTTTATTCTCTTGGAGACACCTAGTGCCCATGCAATCTTTCCTTAATTCATTCCCACCTCATGCTTTCCCTTACTATCTCATTGGTCCATGGTTAGTACTACGATCTTCCAAATCAAACCGTGGCCAGCATGATATGTTATTTGCTTCTTCGTTTAACACCTCCAACCGATCCAACACATTAGGTAAATGTGACACCACCTACTTACTAAAACAACCACATGCAAATTTCTCTTTTTTC
The DNA here is from genome assembly GCA_028583415.1 of Protea cynaroides. Lineage (NCBI taxonomy): Eukaryota > Viridiplantae > Streptophyta > Magnoliopsida > Proteales > Proteaceae > Protea > Protea cynaroides. The sequence continues at coordinate 9,472 of JAMYWD010001412.1, forward strand.
TTAATATCTCATGTTGACACCTAGCCTCTCAAAGATCCCCTCTTGCTTAATGCATTCCCATGGCCAACATTAACATGCCTTTTTGTTAAATTCCACCGACCGTAAAATGGGGTTTTATGCTACCTCACACCACATTGTATCCCACGGGTAGCATGCATAATATGATAATATATCATACAATATAAGACAATATACAATATAGTATACGTTATGTAGTATATGATATAGTATATATATGAATATAATACGTTATCATATAATACATATGTAATAACACTTATTGCACACAAATACATGGGTTGACCCAGTTTGCCTCGGCCTGGTCTAGTTGGATCGGGTTGACATGGGTTGTACAGGTTTAGCCAAGCTTGGGTTGAGATGAGTTGATGGATTGACTAGGTTTCTCTCTCTGTCATTTCATGGGTTATTTTCGTTGTCATTCTGCATGAAATTTTTTGATAGTCTTTATTTCAAATTTTCTATGTTCACTTTGTAGAACACTAAAAATGAAGAATATTGAAACTTGAATCATCACATTTGGAAATAAAATGATCAAATTATGAATTTCTAAAGTTTAATCAGGTCAATTATGGATAATTTGACTGACCATTCTGCATGGGATCCTTCAGAGATTTCTACCGAAAATTCGTTACATCCACTTTGTAGAGTACTAAAAATGGAACATAATGAAACTGAAATCACCTGATTTGGATATGGGGTGACTAAAATATGAATTTTCAAAGATTAAATGACTATTTCCATGTGTAATTTTGCATGAGACCCCCCGGAGACCTCTACCCGGGATTTTTCATGTCCACTTTAAAGAGGACTGAAAATAAAGAATATTGACCTTTGAATTATCTGATTCTGATATCAGATGACCAAAATATGATGTCTTGATGTTTGAATGATAATGCATGCATCGTACGATAATTACGTAAATGCCCTTGCACTTTCAAACTGAGATATCTTCCTTGTTTGACGTCAGAATTTGATGATTCCAATCTCATTTCGAAGATAATTTCACGACCTATTCATCCAAGTAGGTAACAACTCATGACCCTTCTGTGGGATTTTCTCTAATAAACCCACCATATTTATTCACTTATGCTGAAGGTGACAAAAATGAGGTGCTTACACCAACCGAACCTAATCAATCACACCACGTATAAACAAAAGTGAGGTGAAAGATGGATTACATAATTATTCTTCAATTAAAAGTTTCACTGTGGACCATACAATCATAGCATGTTTAAAGGGTCTAGTTCTTTGATACTGCAAGCAAAATTGGAGGAAGCACGAGGGTTATTAAATAGGGAGAGTATCATAGACAACTCGTAAATAAAGAGGATAGAATGAAAGCTTTGTAAATAGGGAGAGTTCTAGGTTGCAGTGTCAATCTGTATGACACCTGAATTGGTGTCATAGAGATTATCCTATATTTAAATTGAAGAAAATATCTTAACAGAAGATAGTAACAAAAATGCACTCCTTAATTCTCCAATTTTTTTTTATTTTTTTATTTTTTACTTGGGCACCGTTTGTCACTTTGAAAAATGTTGTGATAGGAAAATTTTCTTATAAAAAAAATCCATTTGAAAAGTAGGCAATGTTTACATGTTTAGTTCCGTTTGTTTTAACGTAAAATTTTACATGTGACATTTACTTGTTAAAAAATTTTCGCCTGGCAACAGTTACAATGAACACAACATTGAAAACAGCCATTAACAACACCATACAACTTCCATGCAATAATGCCTGTGCAACACGTAACAAAATAAGCCGGTGTAATGGTAACGGATGCCACCAAAGTGATGGGTTAGGGTTCAGGATGTCCAGCAGCTTAACGATTAAGGGTAGGAAACAAGTCGGGTCAGGTCAGGTCAGGTCAAAAGAGAACTGTGGAGCACCAAGTACAGGATTGACAATCCAAATGATAAAACTCAAACCAGTTTTTGATTAATTCAAATTACCAGTTAGAAATTGGGTGAGATTTGGTCAGGGAAGGCTTATAAATTCATTATTCATATCATCACGAGCTTACTTTATGGAACTGAAAGGGGGGATTCATTTCAGTTCGAAGCAATGCCTCTAAAGCTAGCTCCATCCACATGAACAATACCATTATCATTCAAGGCCCAGCAACCTGTTGTTAACTCTGCAGCAAAAAACATGAAGGCTTCCAGTTTCTCGTAAATGATGTTGAGACTAGTCATTTCCTTCATTGTCTGATGGAAATGGACCACTGTTCAAAAGGAAAAAGAGCTTTAAGTGGTGGTCAATGATAGTGTCACATTTGAAGTTAGAAATAATAAAAAATGTAGTCCTTCCAACCTGGGTTTTAGATTCTAAGGTTCTAAATCTCGTGCACCAACCCTGTCCCGCTGAGGTCAAGATTTTTGAGATCTTCCCAAGACAGCATTTTTTTAACACATAAGATGGAGCTTCTCTGAGATTTCCAAGATCTCCCAAAGATTTTAACATTGATTCTAAGTCAATGCAAACCCAAAGAATGACATTATTTTTCACCCAAGCATGAAAATGACTCAATAAACACAAATGCAGCTAACATTATGGAGACACTTGCATAGGGAAGGAACTCAAGAAAAAAAATATATTATAAGTATTTCTGATCATACATACAAGTAAAAAGAGTTGTGAATGCTACTGACCTCCAAGGACAATTAGATTACTCCATCTAGTACAATGATCCCTAACCTAGATAGTGTTCAGTGCAGAACTAAATTACAAGATTTTCATATTTTGTAGCTCTCCACATCATTTCATATGGTTAGCAACGTTGTCATGGCGATTAGGGTTGGAGACTGCTTGAGCGCTTAGGCAACAAAGCAAGTCAACTGGACAAGATCAGGGCGTTGTAAAGGTACATCTTCCATAAGAGGATTTATACAAACGAAAGGGGTTTAGGCATCAATTTGAATCTTTTATTACATAATTTATAAAAACAATAAGCATGATACAATGGCAAGCATTCACAATCTCCCCAGAGTAGCTTCTTTCCTTTTGAACAGGCCAAAGCTTCTCTCTCTCTCTCTCTCTCTCTCTCTCTCTCACACACACACACACACACACACACACACACACACACACACAAAAAAACGCACACACACAGAACAGCACAACCTGTGAGGCTTCCAACACACAAGCAGACTTGCACATTACATTTTGAGAGGGGAGGGTATATATAACATTTTGAGAGGGGAGGGTATATATATATATATATATATATATATATATAGAGAGAGAGAGAGAGAGAGAGAGAACCCTCAAGTTTTACCACCCACATAACCATTATAACAAGCAACATCTCTGAGGTTCCAATTACTCACACACAAGCAACTTTTATCATGTTCTACAGTTTTTAACTCCTTTAACTCCCACATCAAACCAGAAAGATTCAATGCTGTGTTAGGAATCATTCCCAAAGAACATATCAAGGACTTGATTTAAGAATCAAGCAGGTATGGACGAAGCTGGCAGGCTTTTATAGGAGCTTGCTGCAGTAATGTCAGGTACATCACATGGTCCATGGCAGATGTATTATCAGAGCAGCGGCAATGGTTGGAGCAGCTAGCACCACAATGGTGACCCACTGCAGGCTTCTAAAACCCAACATCTATTGATGAAACCACAAGAATGGATTCAGGCAAAGACCAATCAAGACTGCTCATATAACAGTCATGGAATATATAAAATTATGCTGCAATATAAAAAATAAATAAAACAGTCAAGGTTTATCTTTGGATGCTATCAATCAATATGATTTGAGCCTTGTCTCCCCTCTGATTCAGTGATTCAACCCTAGAAAAATTTTCCCATTTCTCATTTGAATGATTTTACTGCCATATGATAAATTTTTAAGTTGCCTACCTCAACGTTGAAAATCTCGGATTTTCGGTCTCATCTCGGTCAAACCGAGATTTCCAAGATCTCACTGAGACACTGCATTTTTTGGTAATGGTTGAAAGTGTAGACGTAAAATGGAGCCAATATGGTGGTTAACAGGTCAAGATTCCCAAAATTTCCAAGATCTGACCGAGAATTTGTCTAATTTGGTCCGTGGTAACAGGTCAAGATTCCCAAAATTTCCAAGATCTGACCGAGAATTTGTCTAATTTGGTCCGTGGTCCAACCGAAACTTCCGAGATCTCTGAGTCTTTTAATTCAGATGTTCTATCGTCTCGGTGAGGTCTAGATCAGACATAATCAGATCAGACATTTGGGATTGTTAGATTGCACTGTTTGACCACTGGACCACCAAGGCAGAATAAGCCAATGTGCAGTCCAACAGTAAATACATTCACTCCAACAAAAGGCATCAAGAGGGGAAAAACTGTTGAAACTATAATTAAACTTGAATTATGATTAAATTGTAATTTCCACTATGAGAGTAAATTGTAATTAACATATTACAATAATTATCTAGAATATTTGTAGAGGAGTCCAAAGTCTAGAAGAATCTATTGGTAAGTAGAAGAATTGTGTAGAAGAGAAGTAGGTAGAAGAAGTGTACAGAAGAAAAGTAGGAAGAAGAAGTGTGTAGAAGTGTGTAGCCAGAAGCTTCCTTTAAGGCCTATAAAAGGAGGTCACCTCTAACCATTTTGTATCAAGCCAAATTTGAGATTCAAGTTAGTAAAATTCATTTGAGTGTTCCTCCACATTTCTCCTCTTCCATTTCTCACTATTTACATACCTCCTCTTCTAACATAGTAGTATCAGAGCAGGTTCGAATATGGCTAATGGAATGTTTCCCTTTTAAGCTCCTCATCTCACCAAAGACAACTATGAAAATTAGAACATCCAAATGAAGGCATTGCTAGGAGCACAAGATGCATGGGAGATTGTAGAGAAAGGTTACAAAGAGCCAAAAAATGAAGCCACTTTGTCCCAAACTCAAAGGGATATTTTGAAAAATACAAGGAAGAAAAAGTGAGAAAGGTGCGTCTCCAAACCCTTGGAGGTGAATTTGAATTTTAAAATATGAAAAATTCGGAATCAATTTCCGATTATTTTTATAGAGTTTTAGCGGTTGCAAATCAATTGAAAAGAAATGGAGAAATGTTAGATGACACCCGAGTGATTGAAAAAATCCATCGATCTTTGGATACAAAATTTGATTACATTATTGCGGCTATTGAAGAATCTAAAGATTTAGATTTTATGATTATTGATCAACTCATGGGTTCATTACAAGCTCATGAAGAAAGGCTCATTAAGAAAAAGCCAGAGCCATTGGAGCAAGTTCTTTAAACCAAACTCAATTTGAAAGGAAAAGAAGAAAGACATGGCAATGAAAGAAGCCAAAGAGGTCAAGGACGAGGGCGTGGTGGTTACCAAGGAAGAGGAGGAAGAGGCGGCCAAAATTCATGCAATAATGAAGAAAAGCATCAAAATTACCATCATGCAAGAGGTCATGGAAGAGGAAATTATTCAAACCAAAATAGAAGGCAAAGATATGAAAAATCCCAAGTTCAATGCTAAAATTGCAAGAAGTTTGGCCATTATTCTTCGGAATGTATAAATGCTACTAATTATTTTGAAGAGAAAGCTAATCATGTGGAAAGAAATCAAGATGGAGAGTCCACATTATTGTTGGTATACAAAGGAGATGAAAATAGAGAAAACACATGGTATCTTGACACCAGAACAAGCAACCATATACCGGAGCAAGCAACCATATGTCCGGGAACAAGAGCATGTCTGTGAAGCTTGATGAATTAGTAAGCGGCAGTGTTACTTTTGGAGATGTTTCCAAAATTTCAGTTAAGGGAAAAGGTAACATCTTGATCCATCTTAAAAATAGAAGGCACAAATTTATTTCTAATGTCTACTATATACCCAATATGAAAAATAATATATTGAGCTTGGGACAACTCCTGGAAAAAAGCTATGATATCCACATGAAAGATCATAGTCTTTTTATAAGATCATAGTCTTTTTATAAGAGATCAAAGGAATAATTTGATTGCAAATGTGCCAATGACAAGAAATAGAATGTTCTTATTGAACATGAACATTCAAAATGATGTTGCTAAGTGTCTAAAGGCTTACTTGAAAGACTCCTCTTGGTGTTGGCACTTAAGATTTTAGCACTTAAACTATAATGACTGAAGTTGTTAAGTAAGAAAGGAGTGATAAAAGCATTACCTTCTATTGATCACCCGGACCAATTATGTGAGGGATGTTTTCTAGGTAAACATCCAAGGAAAAGCTTTCCAAAGGAAACTAAATCAAGGGCATCGGAGCCTTTAGAATTTATTCATACGGATGTGTGTGGGCCAATAGATCCAAGTTCATTTGCAAAGAACAAGTATTTTCTTCTATTCATTGATGATTTCAGTAGAAAGGCTTGAGTTTATTTTCTTAAACAAAAATAAGAGGTGTTCAGAGCTTTCAAGAATTCAAAGCATTAGTTGAAAAACAAAGTGACTATGTTATAAAAGCCATAAAATCCGATAGAGGAGGCGAATTTACATCAAATAAATTCAAGGAATACAGTGAAGAAAACAGGATTCGCGGTCTTTTAGCAATTCCTTTCACTCCACAACAAAATGGAGTCATTGAAAGGAAAAACTATTCTTAACATGGCTCGAAGTATGTTGAAGAGTAAAGATATACCCAAAGAATTTTGGGCTGAAGCAGTTGATTGTGCGGTTTATTTATCAAACCGTGTCCCACTAAAAGTATGGAATAAAACACCACAAGAAGCATGCAGTGAAAGAAAGCCAAGTGTTTCACACCTAAGGGTATTTGGAAGCATTGCATATGGTCATGTGCCGAATCAAAAGAGATCCAAGTTAGATGATAGAAATGAAAAATATGTTTTCATTGGCTATGACTCATGCTCAAAAAGCTATAAACTATATGCTCCAAATAATGAAAAAATCACCATTAGTAGAAATGTTGAATTTGATGAAGAATTAACATGGGATTGGAACACTCCGAAAGATGATTATGACTTCTTTCCCTTCGTTGAAGAAGAAGAAGAAGAGCAAGCGGTTCAAGAGCCACAAGTGCCAACTACACCGCTGCCATCACCATCACCAATCGCTCGAAGAGACTCATCACCTTCATCAGAAGGGAGCTCAAGTAAAAGGCCACTACGTTGGAGCAATCTACAAGAAATTTATGAGGTAACTAAAAATCAAGATAATCTTACTCTGTTTTGTCTCTTTGTCGATTGCGAGCCTATACGTTTTGAAGATGCGGTGCAAAGCAAAAAGTAGAGAAATGCTATGGATGAAGAAATCAAGACAATTAAGAAGAATGACACATTGGAGCTAACAACTCTACCAAAAGGGCAAAAGGCGATTGGAGTAAAATGGGTGTACAAGGCAAAAAAAAATGCCAAGGGAGAAGTAGAGAGATACAAAGCAAGGTTGGTTGTTAAATGATACAAACAACGTCAATGCATCGACTATGATGAGGTATTTGCTCCTGTTGCTCGTTTAGAAACTATAAGATTGATAATTTCTTTGGTGGCTCATAACAATTGGAAGATATATCAAATGGATGTTAAATCTGCATTCTTAAATGGTTTTCTTGAATAAACGGTTTATGTAGAGCAACCCATGGGATATGAAGTGAACGGACATGAAAATAAAGTGTTAAAGTTGAAAAAAGCCTTATATGGCTTGAAAAAAGCACCGAGGGCATGGAATAGTAGAATTGATAAATATTTCCAAGAAAATAATTTTTGCAACTGCCCAAGTGAGCATGCCCTCTACACTAAGATGAATGAAAATGGAGATATGTTGCTTGTATGCTTGTATGTGGATGATTTGATCTTCACAGGAAAATAATCTCAAAATGTTTATAGAGTTCAAGAAAGCTATGACTTAAGAGTTTGAGATGACAGATATTGGGCTTATATCATACTACCTTGGCATTGAAGTAAAACAAATGGAAAGTGATTTTCATCTCTCAAGAAGGGTATGCAAAAGAAGTGCTTAAGAAATTCAAGACGAGTGATTGCAAACCGATCGATACACCTGTAGAGTTGGAATCAAGTTGTCAAAGAATAAAGATAGAGAAATGATGGATCCAACAATTTTTAAAAGCTTAGTTAGAAGTCTACGCTATTTGACATGCACAAGACCCGACATTCTCTATGGAGTTGGATTGGTTAGTCGTTATATGGGGGCACCAACTACTACACACTGGAAGACGACCAAGAAGATTATGTGCTACATCAAAGGTACACTTAATTTTGGTCTATTCTATTCATCTTCCAATGATTTCAAGCTTGTTGGATACAGTGATAGCGATTGGGCCGGAGATTTAGATGATTGAAAAAGCACAACGGGTTCTGTGTTCTTCATGGGAGATGCTGCGTTCACATGAACTTCAAAGAAGCAACCAATTGTGACACTTTCTACTTGTAAAGCTGAGTATGTAGCTGCCACTTCATGTGTTTGTCATGCAATTTGGCTGAGACAGTTGTTGGAGAAACTCAAAATGTCGCAACAAGAAGCAACAGAGATCTTTGTAGACAACAAATCTACAATTGCATTGGCGAAAAATCCGATGTTCCATGACCGAAGCAAGCATAATGACACGAGGGATCACTTCTAGACTTTGGACTCTTCTACAAATATTCTAGATAATTATTGTAATATGCTAATTACAAATTTACCCTCAGTGGAAATTACAATTTAATCATAATTCAAGTTTAATTATAATTTCAACATCCCCCCTTAAACTTAAATTTTGGTGACTTCAAGTAAAAAGCGCAACTTGTGAAAAGCGAATTTTGGTGACTCCAAGTAGAGAGTGCAACTTGTGAAAAGCTTCAAACTTTAGAGGCTTTGTGAAAATGTCTGCTACTTGATCTTGAGTCCTTGCATGCTTCAATTGTACTTCTCCTTTTGCAATGCTTTCTCTTATGAAGTGATACTTCGTGTCAATATGCTTGCTTCGGTCATAGAACACCAGATTTTTTGCCAATGCAATTGCAGATTTGTTGTCTACAAAGATCTTCGTTGCTTCTTATTGTGGCATTTTGAGTTTCTCCAACAATTGTCTCGGCTAAATTGCATGACAAACACATGAAGTGGTAGTTACATACTCAACTTCACAAGTGGAAAGTGTCACAATTGGTTGCTTTTTTGAAATCCATGTGAATGCAGCATCTCCCATGAAGAACACAAAACCCGTTGTACTTTTTTTATCATCCAAAACTCCGGCCCAATCGCTATCATTGTATCCAACAAGCTTGAAATCATTGGAAGATGAATAGAATAGACCAAAGTTAAGTGTACCTTTGATGTAGCGCAGAATCTTCTTAGTCGTCTTCCAATGTATAATAGCTAGTGCCTCCATATAACAACTAACCAATCCAACTCCACCATAGAAAATGTCGGGTCTTGTGCATGTCAAATAGCGTAGACTTCTAGCTAAGCTTTTAAAAAATGTTGGATCTACCATTTCTCCATCTTTATTCTTTGACAACTTGATTCTAATCTCTAGAGGTGTATTGATTGGTTTGCAATCACTCATCTTAAATTTTTTAAGCATTTCTTTTGCATACCCTTCTTGAGAGATGAAAATCCCTTTCTCCATTTGCTTCACTTCAATACCAAGGTAGTATGACATAAGCCCAATATCTGTCATCTCAAATTCTTGAGTCATAGCTTTCTTGAACTCTTCAAACATTTTGGGATTATTTCCAGTGAAGATCAAATCAACTACATATAAGCATACAAGCAACATATCTCCATTTTCATTCATCTTAGTGTAGAGGCCATGCTCACTTGGGCACTTGCTAAAATTATTTTCTTAAAAATATTTATCAATTCTACTATTCCATGCCCTTGGTGCTTGTTTCAAGCCATATAAGGCATTTTTCAACTTTAACACTTTATTTTGATGTCCTTTCACTTCATATTCAATGGTTGCTCTACATAAACCGTTTCTTCAAGAAAGTCATTTAAGAACGCAGATTTAACATCAATTTGATATATCTTCGAATTATTATGATCCACTAAATAAATTATCAATCTTATAGTTTCTAAATGAGCAACAGGAGAAAATACCTCATCATAGTCGATGCCTTGACGTTGCTTGTATCCTTTAGCAACCTACCTTGCTTTGTATCTCTCTACTTCTCTCTCGGCATTTTTCTTTGCCTTGTACACCCATTTTACTCCAATCGCCATTTGCCCTTTTGGTAAAGTTGTTAACTCCCATGTGTCGTTCTTCTTAATCGCCTTGATTTCTTCATCCATAGCATTTCTCTACTTCTTGCTTTGCACCGCATCTTCAAAACCTATAGGCTGGCAATCGGTAAAAAAACAAAACAGAGTGAGATTATCTTGATTTTCAGTTACTTCATAAATTTCTTGTAGATTCCTCCAATGTAGTGGCCTTTCACTTGAGCTCTTTTCTGATGAAAGTGATGAGTCTCTTCGAGCGACTGGTGATGGTGATGGCGGCGGTGTAGTTGGCACTTGTGGCTCTCGAACTGCTTGCTGTTCTTCTTCTTCAACAAGGGGAAATAAGTCATAATCATCTTTCAGAGTGTTCCAATCCCAGGTTGATTCTTCATCAAATTCAATATCTCTACTAATAATGATTTTTCCATTACTTGGAACATATAGCTTATAACCTTTTGAGCATGAGTCATAACCAATGAAAACATATTTTTCACTTCTATCATCTAACTTGGATCTCTTTTGATCCAACACATGACCATATGTCATGCTTCCAAATACCCTTAGGTGTAAACCACTTGGCTTTTTTCCACTCCACACTTCTTGTGGTGTTTTATTCTACACTTTTAGTAGGACACAGTTTGATAAATAAACTGCACAATCAACAGCTTCAGCCCAAAATTCTTTGGACATATATCTACTCTTCAACATACTTCGAGCCATATTAAGAATAGTTCTATTTTTTCTTTCAACGACTCCATTTTGTTGTGGAGTGAATGGAAACCATTAAAGGATGACAAATCCCGTTTTCTTTACAGTATTCCTTGAATTTATTTGATGTAAATTCGCCTCCTCTATGGGATCTCATGGCTTTTATGAATAGCCACTTTATTTTTCAACTAATGCTTTGAATTTCTTGAAAGTTCCAAACACCACTAATTTTGTTTAAGAAAATAGACCCAAGTCTTTCTACTAAAATCATCAATGAATAGTTCCAAATGAACTTGGATCTATTGTACCATACACATCCGTATGAATAAGTTTCAAAGGCTCTGATGCCCTTGATGTAGCTTCCTTTGGAAAGCTTTTCCTTGGATGCTTACCTAGCAGGCATCCCTCATATAATCGGTCCGAGTGATCAATGGAAGGTGATCCTTTCGTCATTCCTTTCTTACTTAACAACTTCAGCCTATCAAAGTTTAAGTGCCCAAATCTTAAGTGCCAACACCAAGAGAAGTCTTTCAAGCAATCCTTTAGGCACTTAACAACATCATTTTGAATGTTCAATAAGAACCTTCTATTTCTTGTCATTGGCACCTTTGCAATCAAATTGCTCATTTGATCTCTTATAAAAAGACTACGATCTTTCATGTGGATATCATAACCTTTTTCCAAAAGTTATCCCAAGCTCAATATATTATTTTTCATATTGGGTACATAGTAGATATTAGAAATAAATTGATGCCTTTCATTTTTAAGACGGATCAAAATGTTACCTTTTCCCTTGACCAGAATTTTGGAAGCATCTCCAAAAGTAACATTGCCGCTTACCAATTCATCAAACTCCACAAACATGCTCTTGTTCTCGCACATATGGTTGCTTGCTCTGGTGTCAAGATACTATGTGTTGTTTTCTCTACTTTCATCTCCTTCGTATGCTAACAATAATGTGGACTCTCCATCTTGATTCCTTTCCACATAATTAGCTTGCTCTTCAAAATAATTAGTAGCATTTCTACATTCCAAAGAATAATTACCAAACTTTTTGCAATTATAGCATTGAACTTGGTATTTTTCATACTTTTGTCTTTCATTTTAGTTTAAATAATTTCCTCTTCCACGACCTCTTGCATGATGGTAACTTTGATGCTTTTCTTCATTATTGTATGAGTTTTGGCCGCTTCTTCCTCCTTTTCCTCGGTAACCACCACGTCTTCGTCCTCATCTTCTTTAGCTTCTTTCATTGTCATGTCTTTCTTCTCTTCCTTCCAAATTGAGTTTGGTTTGAAGAACCTACTCCAATGGCTCTGGCTTTTTCTTATTGAGCCTTTCTTCATGGGCTTGTAATGAACTCATGAGTTGATCAGTAGTTATAGAATCTAAAGATAGATTCTTCAATAACCACAACAATGTAATCAAATTTTGTATCCAATGATCAAAATATTTTTTCAATCACCCGAGTGTCATCGAACTTTTCTTCATTTCTTTTCAACTGATTTGCAACCGCTAAAACTCTAGAAAAATAATCGTAAATTGATTCCGAATTTTTCATATGTAAAGATTCAAATTCACCTCTAAGGGTTTGGAGACCCTTTCTCACCATATCAACTCATTTGTGAGAGTTTCGAAGAATCTCCCACGCTTGCTTGGCAGTGGTTGCACATGCCATCTTCGCAAATGTGTCTTCAGGACAAAGTGGCTTCATCTTCCGGCTCCTTGTAACCTTTCTCTACTATCTCTCATGCATCTTATGCTCCTAGCAATGCCTTCATTTGGATGCTCCAATTTTCGTAGTTGTCTTTGGTGAGACGAGAAACTTGAAAAGGAAACATTTCATTCGACATATTAGAACCGGCTCTGATACCACTATGTTAGATGAGGAGGTATATAAATGGGAAAAATAAAAGAGGAGAAATGTCAATAAACACTCAAATGAATTTTACTAACATGAATCTCAAATTTGGCTTTATATATAATGGCTAGAGGAGACCTCTTTTTATAAGCTTCTAAGGAAACCTCTAGCTACACACTTCTTCTACTTGCTTTTCTTTTACACATTTTTTCTAACTACTTCTCTTCTACACACTTCTTCTACCTACCTATAGATTCTTTTAGACTTTGAATTCCTCTACAAATATTCTAAATAATTATTGTAATATACAGATTACAAATTTACCCTCATAGTGTAAATTACAATTTAATCCATAATTCAAGTTTAATTATAACTTCAACAGAGAAAGCATAGAGTACAAACCTTTTGTAGAGCAATAGGAACTGCTAGACCCTTTGCTTTAGTGAAACCCACAACTCCATGATAGTTACCACAAGTTAACATTGCCGTGTATTTAATTACTTGCCCACCCTAGAACACAAATAGAAAATAAAGAACAATTTTGTTAAAGATTAATCTAACATCTATTTGAATAGAAGATAGCAGTACCTTTGTGACTTTACATGTTCGATTAACATCAATTAACTTCGCATCAAAACCCTGCCATATTTTGAGATGCAAAGTTCAATATTATTAAAAAAAAAAGGGGGAGGGGGGGGAGCAAGGAAGAAAAGAAAAGGTCATATACAACAAGAAATGGAAAAAAATTAAATAAATAAACAAAAATTTAAGGCTCGCTTTGGTATAATTTATATTTCTGTTTCTTATCTTTTGTAAGAAATCATTTTCAGAATAATTTACGGGCAATAATTTAAATCGTTTGATTACTATTAAACAGAATAGATTCTAAAATGATCAATAGGTGTGGTATGCCTACTATGTGTTGGATCGTATCAGCAACCCAAGAGGGGGATAAATTGGATAATGCAGAATCTTACCCAAAATCAAGCCTCCCACAAAATGTTAGTGTGCATAATTACAAATAAACAAAATGGGGCAAAGTAGAGAAGATGCACACTGTCAAATAACAAAGAGTATGAAGAAAATAGAGAAGAAAGGAAAAGAGAAGAGATGAGTTTGTAGCAACCTTGGGAGTGAAAACCTTGTGTTTTGGTCTCCTCATTGTATTTAATATATAGATCCATTACCTTAAAAGGATATAACAAATCAAAATAAATAAAGAAGGGAAAGAGGCTTGTGGTCTCGAGATTAGTGTCAGGCGCTAACCCCGAGACTACTCTCCCCCTAACTATATATAATTACACTCCCCCTCAAGCTAGAGCATATATATCAATCATGCCCAGCTTGTTACAAATATAAGCAATCCTCCCACTTCCTAGATACTCAGTATACAATTTAGCCAATTGTTCTCCTATACGAACATGACCTGGAGAAATAATCTCTTACATAAGTTTTTCATGAACAAAGTGACAATTGACCTCAATGTATTTCGTTCTCTCATAAAACACAAGATTATAAGCAATGAGGATGGCAGCTAGGTTATCACACCACAGCTGCATAGAAGACTTGTCCGGAAAATCAAGCTCAGTTAACAACTGCTTGACCCACAATAATTCACATGTGACAAACCATAGCACGATATTCAAACTCTACACTAAACTGAGCAACAACAGTCAGCTTCTTGCTCTTCCAGGACACAAGATTTTCACCAACGAAAGTACAGTACCCAATAGTAGACCATCTATCAATAGGGAAACCGGCCGAACCAACATCTGAAAAACCCTCAACACGTTCATGTCCATGGTACAGTAGACCACGGCTTGGCATCTTCTTGAGATACCGTAAAATACTAATAACAGCATCCTAATGAGACACCGAGGAGAGGACAAGAAGTGACTCATAACACTGACCAGGAAGGCCACATCCGGACGAGTCCCAATGAGATAATTTCACTTGCCAACCAGACTGTGATACCTCTCACGATCCATCAAAATAACACCATCACCAACTGTAGTTTGACATTTGGGTCCATTGGAGTATCCACGGGCTTGGATCCTAACATCCCTCTCTCAATGAGCAAATCCTTAACATATTTCCTTTGAGAAGGAGAAATACCTTTTTGTGATTAAGTCACTTCAAATTCCAAAAAGTACTTCAATCGACCAGATCCATGGTATGAAACTGTTGCTGTAAATGAGTCTTCAAACTCTCAATACTTGTTCAATCATCCCCTATAATTATTATATCATCAACATAAACAATGAGGGAAATCTTTCCTGTTCCAGACTAATAATAAAACCCTGAGTGTTCACTATCACATCGTGACATCCCAAAACTGAGAACAATCTCAGTGAAACGACCAAACCATGCTCGAGAAGATTGTTTCAAGCCATGCAGTGACTTCTTGAGCCTACACACCATCCCAGACTCCCCCTACGCAACAAAACCAAGTGGTTACTGGTTACTCCATATAAACCTCCTCATGGAGATCACCATGTAAGAAAGCATTCTTCACATCAAGCTGGTGCAGCAGCCAGTGATGGGAAGTAACAAGAGAGATCAAAATCCAAACCAAAGCGAGCTTGGCCATAAGAGAAAAAGTATCCAAATCGTCGACACCATAAACCTGTGAATAGCCCTTGGCGACCAGGCGAGCCTTCAAATGAGCAAGAGAACCATCTGGGTTGACCTTAACCACATAAACCCAACGACAACCAATAAAAAACTTACCCACAAGTAAGGGCACAAGATCCCAAGTGTATTGTCCTCGAAGGCCAAAAGTTCATCCTCCATAGCTGTCCTCTAGCCAAGACTAAATAATGCGTCTGCAATAGACTAAGGTAGGGGAGGATTCTCAATAGTAGTCAAACAAGAATGAAACGAAAAAGAGAAACCAAATGAAAGCACAAAGTTCGAAATTGGATGTTGGATACAACTCGGAACTCCCTTATGATGAGCAATAGTTACATCTAGGTCAGAAGGAAACTCAGGACCAGGATCTGTAGGGGATTTCACATTCACTTTAGATACAGGATCAAATCCACCCCATCATTCATAGTTCCAGCAGCCTTACGTGAAGGACAACTCCATCTCAAGAATCTAGAATTTTGAACCTGATCAAAGCACAAAACCAGGTCTTCTGAAGTGATGATGGGGATAAGGCAAAAGTTTGATGGCTTTGGGGAAGAGTCGGTGAAGGTGGCCATAGGTTATCGGTGGAGAAGCTCTGCTATCAAAGTGGAAATATGTGAGGACTTTCTCATCAGGCAAGAGCTTTAGAAGCAATACTTTGGATAACTCTCCCTCAGTCGATCCAACAAAGATTGCAGCACAGAAATAATGGGACAGCAGAAGGAAGAAGACAATTGAATGTCGAAACAGCATTATTGCCTTCATTTGTGTACCTAAGATGAAAGTGATCCTCGAGGGCCCGCCATTAATTAACCAGCAACGATCCACCATATTGCCGCAGAACACTGTCTTCCTTCTGACACGTGTCTCGGTCATTAACGAAGAAAGAAGGTTCAAACGACTCTTTTACACTCAATTTGAGGGGTTAGAACATGTGCCCATTCAGGGTTTAGCACAAAAATGGCTATAATCGTTTATGGCTAAAAAAGATTGTACATGTAACTAATAATGAAATAAATGAATCAGAACTTAAGAAACAAAAGAACAAAAAGTAGAAGAGCAAAGAGGGAAGAGAAAATGTCGATTATGTTGTAGAAGGAAGAATCGACCTAAGCAATTAGTCTCTCCCCTTCGCCATCTATTTATAGTGTTGGACTGTTACAGCATAAAGGGATAAGACTGCCACATGCTAACATGACAAAGCCCTACCTATAAAAAAAATGACAGAGCAATCCTATAAGATTAAGGAGATAGGAAAAGAAATCCAACTAATCTAAAGAGATAAGGAACTCCACATATCATAACAAGGTGGATTTCAACTCCTTGGGATAGCTTAGTTGGTAAAGACCAATACCTCAAAGAGGTCATGAGTTCAACTCCTTGGGGCCTACCTATCCAAAAAATGTAGTCCTAATTACATAAAGAGATTAGAAAGAGTCCTAGATAGACAATTAATTAAAAGATAAGAGAAGGCTTATCAACTAAAGTAACCAAGGCTGCTTTGACTAAGTTAAAACAGCCGGCTAGTTGGCAGTAATCCCGAGATGGGATTAGCGCTATCTAGTTGTCAACATTGGGAATGGATCATGGTGAATGGGTCTATTTCCTTACTTTCCTTAATACTATATCGTTAACACCCCCTCAAACAGCATATAAGTCACCCATGCCAAGCTTGGAGCGGTTAAGTTAAAACGCTGAAGTTGAAACGCTGGACCAAATAAAACTTTGTAACGAAATAGGCCAATTGATTTGAAGAGGAGACAAAAGGGGTGACCAATAGTTTCTTCTCAATCACATCACGAATAAAATGACAATCAACTTCAATATGCTTGGTGCGCTCATGAAAGACATGATCACTAGCAATGTAAATAGCAGATTGATTGTTACAAACATCTTGATGGAGTGCAGGTTTACAGTAGACGACACAAGAAGAATACAGCCAAAAACCAAGCCTAGCCAAGCCCAGCCCAGCTGCAAGCAGCCAGACTGATTTGGCTCAATTGGATCCAGCTGTATACAGCTATACCAAATCGCAACAGCTTGTGTACGCAAGCTGTTCCTTTTTGTCCTCTTCTCCATAAGTTATTTTTGGATTGTTTCCTAATAGGTGATTAGCATACATTTCAATTATGGAATAGTTAAGTTGCTTAGTTTTATTTTTGGAAACTTTCAATAGCATGTTAAGAAAGTTTCCTAATCCTTTTCATGTTTTAATTTTAGACATTCATATAAGGAAATTAGTCTTTCCATAGTTTGTAGAAATCAATCTCTATATATATGAATAAAGTAGAAGAGAAGAGCAGACTTTGAAGACCAAAATTTCTGTTGCGATTTTGGTTGAGTCTCTCTTGGTTGTGAGACTCAACCACAGTTCTAGTTTCTGATCAATCTCTCTCCTACCTTCCCTTAGATAATTGCGACATTAATGTTACTGATCTAATCATACCAACACTGCGGGATTGTGAGTTTTTGAACAGATTCTTCATTGTTATTATGAACAGAGGTGACAGCAGGATATATTCAGTTTTTGAAAATTCATATCTTCTCCATCGATGGCTGGATCACTCTCAGATTTTGGTATGTTATCAAATACAACCTAAAGTTCAGTTTCTCCAAGTTTGGTGACCAACAAACGGTCAGATTTTCAGATAAGTTGATTTTTCTCTATTGTTTCTATTCTGGTTTTTTTGGGTTGGTTGAAAAAAGGTCTTCTTGCAAGGAAGGGTATAGTTTGTGCATAATTCCTAACCCCCTTTGCATCACATCTTCATAGGTTGGGTCACTAGGAATCCCAACTCTTGAAGAAAAGATTTCAGCCACGTCAGTTCAACTGCAATATGAGCCATACGATACTAAGCTTCAGCACTAGACCGTGCCACAATACTTTGTTTCTTACTTTTCCAAGTGACGAGATTGCCACTAATAAAAGTACAATATCCTATGGTAGATCGTCTGTCACCATCAACTCCTGCCCAATCAGCATCAGAATACCTAGTTAAATCAATATGTTTATGGCGGAGATAAATAAGACCCTTGCTTGGAAACCTCTTGAGACACCATAAATATGACAGACATCTTCCCAGTGAATTTGCTTAAGAGTTTGCATAAACTATCTTACAACACCAACGGCAAAGGAGATATCTAGTCTAATGACAGAATGATAGATAAATTTCCCGCAAAGCCTCCTATATCGGTGTAAGTCAACAAAATCTTCACTTTCACTAGTTTCAAACTTTTAGTATCGACCGGTCTGTAACCAAGTAACCCAGACTCAATCAACAAATATAGTACATACTTCCATTGAGAGAGATTAATTCCCTTATTGCTCCAGATAACTTCAATACCAAGAAAATAGTGTAAGAGGCATAGTTGTCAAGGTGCCAAGGAGACTTGCGTTAGAGGGGTGTCTGGACGCCTAGGCATACCCGAGGGGTACCCAAGGTGTTCCTAAGGCATTGTATGGGTACATCTTCCATTAGAGGATTTATACAAAAGAGAGGAGGTACCCATACAATGCCTTGGGAATGCCTCGGGTACGTCTAAGTGCACAGACACCCCTCCAACTCCATGAGTCACCTTGGCGCCTTCACACTGATGTACCCTAGATGTTGGTCCATATAAACTTCCTCAAAAATATCCTCTAGAAAAAAAAAAGCATTCTTAACATCCATCTAATAGGGAGGCCAATCAAAATTCACCGCCAAGGAGATAAGAACTGGAACAGAGTTGAGACAAGCAACAGGCGAAAACGTCTCAAAGTAATCAACTTCATACGTCTAAGTGAACACCTTAGCAACCAGACGCGCCTTAAGGTGCTCAATAAAACCATCTGAAATATGTTTAACAGTGTAGACCCAACGGCAGCATACAACGGCCTTCCCCGTAGGGCAAGTCAACTAGAGTACATGTTCGACAAAAGACCAAGGCATCCATCTCAGCGTCCACAACCACCTTCTAACCTGGATGAGACAAGGTTTGGATGTGGGAGGAAGGAACAATGGTAGTAAACAGTTAATTTTACCGATTAAAAAAAATGGTGGTAGACAGGGATAAAACAAGGTTACAGGCAGAGACAATAGACTTGGTCTTCTTACGATGCTGATAGACCTACAATGGAGGTTGTAACAATTTCCACAAAAGATGAACAGCAAGCTCACAAACCAGAAAATAAAGAGAGAAGAAGAGAAGAAGATTGAAGAGAAAGAAGAAGAGAAGGAGAGAAATCTCAGCACAGCAGTGTGCTGTAACCGAGAGTCATTAAGGCTGCCTCTCCTCTCTATAATTGTATTTATAGAATCAGAACTATCTATTACAACTGAAAGTCTCTATAATTAAGAAGAGACATAAAAGGAAATACAATAAAGAGAAATAAGGAAACAAACTGAGCCACAACAAGACACTGGTAAATGAACAATGTCGCTGGCAGTAATTACCGCCAACAGTTCCGGTAAGGGCCAGTTTGGCCCAATATTATTTGTAACACCCTCCCTCAAGCTGAAATGTACAAATCACCCAATCCAAGCTTGTAACAGTTTAACCGATAAGCTGGTCCAAACAAAGGCTTTGTAAGAATGTCGACAAACTGATTTAAAGAAGATACAGCAGGAGTGACAACTAGCTTCTTCATAACCGCATCTCAAACAAAATAGCAATCCACCTCTATATGTTTGGTACATTCATGGAACACTGGATTGCTAGCAATATAGATAGCAGCTTGATTGTCACACATCAAGGACATAGGACGAGAATTAGAAAATCCAAGTTCTTACAAAAAATCTCTCAACCATAACCTCAGCAGTAGTTTGTGCTATAACACGGTATTCAGCTTCAACACTGGACTTAGATATAGTAGTTTGCTTCTTACTTCACTAAGTAACGAGATTACCTTTAACAAAGGTATAGTATCCAGTAGTGGAACGCCTATCACCATCAGCTCTTGTCCAATTAGCATCAGAAAACCCAACAATATCAAGATGACAATGTCAATGATAAATCAGACCAGTACCAAGAGATTTCTAGAGATACCGCAATATTCGACAGACAACCTCTCAATGAGCAACCTTAAGAGCATGTATAAATTGACTAATCACTCCAACAGCAAAGGAAAGGTCAGGTCAAGTTACAATAAGATAGATCAGTTTTTCAACCAAACATCTATATTTATGGATATCATTATATTAAAGACTCACATGTTTCAAGCTTCTGATGTGGGTCCATTGGTGTATCAACTGGTTTGGCTCCAAGAAGTCCTATCTCAAAAAGCAAATCAAGTACATACTTCCTCTGAGAAAGACTAATACTTTTGCTACATCGAACCACTTCAATCCCCAAAAAATAATGAAGTAGTCCTAGGTTTTTCATCTGAAACTATGTGTTCAAATAAGACTTGATTTCAGCAATACCAGACTTGTCATTCCCAGTAATAATAATATCATCAATATACACAGCAATAATAGTGAAAGTAGAGGAACGACGTCGCACAAAGATAGAGTGATCAGAGTAACAAGCAATGAAACCAAAATTTGTAATGGCATTGCTGAATTTATCAAACCAAGCACGAGGAGACTGTTTAAAACCATAAATAGCCTTAAGTAGTTTGTACACTTTAGTGGAGTTCTCTCCCTGAGCAACATACCTTGGAGGTTGGTCCATATAAACTTCATCGTGAAGATTTCCATATAAGAATGCATTCTTGACATCCATCTTTTATAAAGGGGCCAGTCAAAATTCACAACCAAAGAGATAACACGAACAGAATTGAGACGAGCAACAGGAGAGAGCATCTCAAAATAATCAACCCCATAGGTTTGAGTAAACCCTTTGGCAACAAGTCTAGCCTTCAGTCTATCAACAGTACCATCAGAGTTATGTTTAACTATATATACCCATCTACAACGAACAACCAAGTGACCCTGAGGGAAATCAACAAGGGTCCAAGTTTGGCGTGCCATCAGAGCATCCATCTCAGCATCCATTATTGCTTTCCACTCTGGATGGGATAAGGCTTGGGAAAGAGAAGTAAGAACAAAGGTAGTAGAGAGGGAGTGAACCAAATTTTGGTGACAACGAGGAAGATGGGCTGTAGAAACAAAATGCTCAATAGGAAAAGTAACTAAAGAACCCTGAGTACAAGTACGAGTACCTTTACGTAGAGCAATAGGGAGATCAGAAGAGACCTCAGCATCAGGAGGAGAAGGAGTATTTGGCGGAGCAGCTGGTGCAGTAATAGTTGGACCCACTAGATGACGTCATGTATAAGCCTACAAGGGAGGTGGAGGGTCAGATGGTAAGGTGTGGTCAGATGGTGGTTTAGGATCATCAGGTGTGATGGTAGGGATTGGTGGTTCAGAATCATCAAGTGAGAGGGGGAGAGGAGAAGAAGTTAGCACCTTAACCGGATAGTATGGTTTGTCTTTAAAGAAAGGAACATTAGGACTGACATAGTGACGTTTAGCAATAGGATCAAAGCATCTGTACCCTTTTTGAGTACGGGAATAACCAAGAAAATACACTTAAAAGAAGGAGGAGCAAGTTTTCCCAATTTATGATGGATGATATGGACAAAACAGGTACTACCACAAACTCTAGGGTAGACATGAAACAAAGAAGTATCCAGATAAAGAAGACGAAAGGGAATTTTATTGTGTAAAACAGAAGAAGGCATCTGATTAATAAGATAACAAACAGTCGGAATGGCATCACACCAATAAAATTTAGGCACATTCATATGAAACAGAGATCAGGCAATATCCAAAAGAAGACATTTTTTTACGTTCAACAACCCCATTTTGTTGAGGGATATGGGCACAACCAAGGATCAAGGTGCCGGTTTCAAGGCTTGTTTCGGTCAGGCTCGAAACTGGCACAACTCATCGAAACCACCGAAACCAGGCCGAAACCTGGTATTTTCTTCCAGCTTTATTGACTCCATGATTTCGAGGCTTAAATATGTTTTTTTTTTGTCTGATTTTTTTTGTGTACCCTATTTAAACCATTTTACACCTATTTCTAATATTAGTTTGCAAAAAAGACAGAAAATAGCTACATGTGATGTGGACCGATATTTGGTAGTATACGCTGAAATAATACACAAATGCCACAATGTACTAAGTTACTAACTACTAAGTCACTAATTAACAGCATTAATTAAAAATTAATACATTGATGATTGAACTTAGAAATTAGAAATCTCACCAATTAGTTCCATGTTGAGCTTCGTGGTACATTTAAACCACGTGCAACATACCACTGATAGTGGCGATAACACTCCTCAAATTGCAACACGTATGTATCCCAGGACATGGTATCACTCCAATTGTTTTGACTAACATTCACGTACTTTTAACATGATTTGACCGAACCGTAACTCCTTTAATATAGCTCGGATTCAAGCAATCCCGAATTCATTGCAAAGCTAGCATAATCAGCTTTCCAACAAAACTGAGATTGCTTAAATTCGAGTTATAATGAATGAGTTACACTCCGGTCAAACCTTGTTCGGAGTACGCAAATGTTGTTTAAAGTCGTCTGAATGTAAACAATTTTTTGGACATCAAAACAAGATATTATTTTAGCACACTCTTGGTTTTTAGTGATGCTTTACTATGATAAGATTTATGAAATTTTTATATTTGGAAAAAGGCCTAGCATTTGGAAGTTCAAAATCGCCCCCGTACCTAAAAATACGATTTTTGTTCTTGAACTGGAGGGTTGGTTTTTTATCCTTATAGAATTTGAATTTTAGACTATTTTTATTGGATTCAAATGGGGGGTGTTTGCTTATTTATGAATAATATTTTAAGTAAAGGAAACATTTACTTAAATGATATTAGTCATAAATAAGTATTGCCTGATGCCTGTCAGTAAGGTTTCGACTAGTTTCGAGCCTAGGTTTCATCTCTACCAGGCTCGAAACCGACTTATTTCGGTCGACCGAAACCTCGAACTATGGGTACATCTAGTATGGTGTATTATGCCATGTTCAAAACAAAAATGAAAAAGCGATCGTTTGAACATATTCAAGAGCATTGTCTGTACGTAAAACCTCAATGGAAACCCCAAACTGATTTAAGATTTCTTTATAAAACCCTTGAAAAATAGTAAGAAATTCATAACGTTTTTTAATTAAATAGAGCCAGGTCATCCTGGAAAAATCAACCACCAAGATTACAAAATAAGAAAGCCCTAACCTATTGGGGATATGACAAGGACCCCAAATATCAGAATAAATTAAAGAAAAAGGGGTAGAACTCCTAAGTGTAGTACTAGTAAGAAAGGAAAAACTGTGATGTTTCCCTAATTCACAAGCCTCACATTGTAGAGTAGAGAGAGACTTACAATTAGGGATAAGAGTTTTCATCTTAGACAGAGACAAGTGACCAAGCCGGTTATGCCATTGAAGAGGGGTAGTAGTAGAGGCAGTTGCAACAGTAGGAATGTGATCAGTATGCTCCATGTAGTACAGACCAGCATACTCACGTCCGCCACCAATCATCTCCTTGATCTTGAGATCCTGAAAAGTACAATGAGAAGGGAAAAATGTAGCAACACAATTCAGAGATTTAATTAGTCGACTAATAGATAACAAATTAAGAGGTAAATTAGGGACATGCAAAATAAAAGGTAAAGACATAGAAGAAGTAAGGGAAACATTACCATGCTGAAGGGCTGTAGTGGAGGAGCCATCAGCAAGGTAAATAGTAACAGGCTTGTTGATGGTATTAAGGGAGGAAAAGATAGAGGAATCACCAGTCATATGACAGGTGGCACCAGAATCAATGACCCAAGGATGAGGAGAGGCATGAGAAAGTAGAGCAGATGTACTTGTATGGGTCAGGGTAGCAGTAGAAGCGGAACTAGTAATCTCTAGTTGTTGAATCCTACGAAGAAGAGCTTCATACTGGGCAGAGGATGGGTTAGATGGTGGAACAAGCGCATCATCAATGGTAACAGTATTGACAAAATTTTCATCCCATCCAGGATGGCCAAACTTTTCTCAATAGGTATCAACAGTATGGTTGGTCTTGTGACAATGAGTACAATAGCGGGCAGATATATCAGACGGTATTCTTCCAGAACCACGACCAAGTGCACCACAGCCACGACTACGGGTTGAGCCACGACCCTTAGGGGATGATCCCCGCCACGGCCAGCAAACAAGGCAAATGTATCTTTGGAAGAAGAGTCACTTTGGGGAATTAGTCATTGGAGACGAAAGAAAGTCTCACTCAGGGTAGGTATGGATGCACAGGCAAGAAGCTGACCCTTCACAACCTGATACTTAGGAGAGAGTCCAGCCAAAAATTTTGTCCCATAAAACTCAGATTGTTAGGCCTTTATCTAATTGATGTCAATGGTAAGAGGCTGCACAGCCTGTATTTCCTCATGAGACCCTTGAAACCACCATAGTAGCAACCAGGGATTTGTCACCAATAGAATAGGTGAACATCCTCTGATAGAGGTCATAAATACAAGAAACATTCTTATCCTGACCATAGGTTTCTTGTAAATCAGCCCAGATGGCCTTGGCAGTATTGTGAAACATCACAGTAGGTAAGATGGAAGGCTCAATACTATTCCACAACCAAGTTCGAACCAAAGAGTTGTCACGAAGCCAGGTATTATACGTTTTAACAGACTCAGGATCCTTAGGATCATAAACAGGAGCATCATCAGTTAACAACTGTACTTTATCCTTAGATAGTATGTAGGCCTTGATGGCCTAAGCCTAGAGAAGATAGTTTGAAACCCCCTTCAATTTAATGGATATGATCTGAACCTATGTAGGCTTGGGATCAGTCATCTTAAAACAAAATAACAATCAATACAACCAAGTAATATAAAATTGTTCTTTTTTCACTCGGTTCAGCCAATCAGGAGGCCAAAGGATATAAATCTCAAAGTAAAGCAAGGGTTGGTGGTGGATATAGGGTGGAACAATAATAAAAATAACAATAATCCAAAATCTCGATTCAGCCAACCAAGTGGCCAAGGAATAAAGGGCTCAAAGGGGGTAAAGGTAGGGTAGTAGGTAGTAAAAAAAAAAATTTAATTATATCTCAACTCATTAACAATAAGAAAGTGATCGAAAAGTTAAGAAAAGAACCAAACCATTGGCAGCATAGTAATAATAGAAGTAGATCTCGATCACCAACACAAGTAGTACATAGTTAGAGCAAAAATATCAAAGGCCTATAAATCCGAAGCTTTGATGAATGATAGCCACGGATCTAATGCTCTGATACCATGTAACAATTTCCACAAAAGATGAACAGCAAGTTCACAAACCAGAAAATAAAGAGAGAAGAAGAGAAGAAGATTGAAGAGAAAGAAGAAGAGAAGGAGAGAAATCTCAACACAGCAGTGTGCAGTAACTGAGTCATTAAGGCTGCCTCTCCTCTCTATAATTGTATTTATAGAATCAAAACTATCTATTACAATTGAAAGTCTCTATAATTAAGAAGAGACATAAAAGGAAATACAGTAAAGAAAAATAAGGAAACAAACTAAACCACAATAACACACTGGTCAATGACCAATGTCGCTGGCAGTAATTACCGCCAGCAATTTCGGTAAGGGCCAGTTTGGCCTAGTATTATTTGTAACAAAGGTGATGGTGGCGGAAGAGCGAGGCCGGTGGGTCATCACAAGGAGTGACCAATGGTAGAGGAGGCGATGCAGCAGTAAGATGTGGAACAGTAGGTGCAGCAGCAAGGTAGTACGGTGTACTCTCAAAGAAGGTGACATCTGCACTAACAAAGTATCGGTGAATATGATAGCATTTCTAGCCTCTTTTTGAGTTCGTGAATAACCAAGAAAAATATACTTAACAAACCGAGGAGATAGCTTATCCGGCTGTGGCTGTAAAATATGAGCAAAACAAACACAACTGAAGACCGTGGGAGGTATTGTAAACAAAGAAGCAGTATAACACAAGATAGAATATGGAATTTTGTTATGGAGGATAAAAGAAGGCATACGATTAATGAGATAACATGCAATAAGGATAGCATCACACCTATAATATTTAGGAACATGCATGTCAAACATATTGAGCCAACAACCTCCAACAAATGGCAGTTTTTGCACTCAGCAACCCCATTCTTTTGAGGGGTATAGGGACAGCTAATTTGGTGAATCATGTCACTGGCAAAACAAAAGTTAGATATCTCCCGTTGAGTATATTCTAAGGCATTATCAGTATGAAAAACATGGATAGAAACACCAAATTGAGCTTTTATTTCTTGGTAAAAAGATCTTTAAAGGAAAATTTTCATATACACACCATTAAGGATTGGAAACATCATCTACCTCTACAAGATTGCAAAAACCTCATCTAGTACCCAAAAAGTTTGCTTTAATCAACAAAGTCCACTCCGTTAACAAAATTCCGTTAGTTGCTGACGTCAGTTGCGCTGAACAATTTAACGGACCATACTACCCTTTTAGCATTATTAAAGGACGAAAATACCCTTTATTCATAACTTACTCTACCCCAAATGTTCATTTCGATTTGTAATAGTGAAATTAGAAAATTAACTCTCGATCCTCTGTTCACGACGGTGATTGTCTTCATGCTTTTCGAATCTTCTGTTCGACGACGACGACGACGACGACGACGGCGACGGACTTCATCTTCCTCGAGTCTTCTGTAGCTTCTTTTTCTTTGCCGGTGAAGGTTAATGTGTTAAAGTTTCATCAATCATTGGGGTTGAGGTTGCAACTACAAGGAATCGGCGAACAGTGGAATCGACGAACATTGGGGTTTCATCGATCATGGTCGTTGCATCTATGATGGTTTTTCATGCATCTGTGTCTTATTCTTCCCCGTCCATCCCAACTTATTGCTACTAATCCTCTGAATATCATCATCCCCTTTTCCCCAATATCCCATCAAGCATGCGAAAAAACCTTAACCTAAATATTGAAGAGATTGAGAAAAATTATCAGTTAGGGTTTTACTAGTTTTAATTCGACATTGAACTATTTATAGTCCATTAAATCTATTTCCTTTCATAAAATGTTTTATCTCCACAGTCTATAGGTGGTCCTACAGAGCCGACAGGTTTGCCCTATAGGCTTGTTTGTCGACCACTCGGGTATGTGAAATTGTTTCGTTTTTGGCAAAAGCCCCTTATGTTAGTAACTTTATTCGGAATCTTGATTCTTTCTTACCTACAGGTCAGATTTTGCATCTATGTTCCATTAAGTTTATTCTCTATACGGTAAAGAAGTGGTCCATTCCTATTGTTTATACAGGTAAAGAAGTGGTCCTATTTGTTTATTGTTAGTGACTAATTTTTAGTGGTTTTAGGTACTGTCTATGTTGCTTTCATTGTAGGCCCTTCATTGTATATATGGTCATTAAAACCATGAGTTGATATATTACTAGATATTAAATAAGTTTTCTTGTGGGTGGAAGAAAATAATTGTTAATTTATATTGATTGACACTGCTTTTGTTAAAGGAACCAAAGCATGCCATTGCCATATAGCATGTGCCTCCCCTTCCATAATTTATTTTTATCTTACACATTCATGAATCTAAAGTTTTTGTTGTTATACTATTCTGCCATGGCTGTCTCTTTCCCCCTCCCTTTCCACCTGCAAAAACTGTCTAAAAGGGGGACCTTATTATCCTTGCCCTACGAAAGAAGTAGGAATCCAAAGAAATACTTTAAATTTGGAAATGTTTATAAGGAAAAGCTCTTATTTTTAGTAGTCTGAGATTAGGATAGATACCCATTGAAGCAATAAAGTGTATGGCTTTAACAATACATACAAACTAATAGTACTCGATCATAGTGATGTTAATGACATTCTAATGCATTTTATGGGGTTCTCCATCTGCAATTATAGAATTAAAAAAGTAACAGCTATTGGTCTTTGATTTACTAATATGAGATTGGCCCTACTTACCCAAAAAAGATGTGAGACTAAGATATGTTTAGGTGTCTATTTTTACTGTTTTCTTGTGATGACTGTTTTTACTTTTTTACTATTTTTCTTTGTAAATGTGTATTCATGTGTGTTTTTACTGTTTTTACGTTTCTTACTCTCTCTTTCATACACACATTAGAATATGTTTGTCAACCATGGCTGTTTCTAATTGTTTTTTCTCATTTTGTAAACAGAATTATCAACGTGGGTGAAAAGATCAGTTTGTACTATATGTATAAGGATGAAATGGAAGTGAAAGTAGTTGATGATGATTGTATAAGCTGGGTAGATATAGTCCACACTGCATATTGTACAATGCTCAGATCCATTCCAGACGGTAGATCTGTGGACTTTTCAGTCAGGGCAGAGATGCCCAATGGTGAATACACTGAAGTGAAGGGTGATGGTGATGTAGTGAAATTGGTTGAAATTTATAAAGCAAAGGGTAGAGCCATTTTGTTCGAAATATATGGAGTAAATGTGGGTGAGGCCACATTAGAAAGTTATAAAATCAATGGATATGACTCAACAATGATTGGTAGACCAAAGCCAACACAGAGGCAATCAAGAAAGGTAGTTGTAAAGAGACCTGTGAAAGGTAGAGAGTCCATAACTACCAGTGCACCAGTTAGTACGCCTGTGGAGGAAATGGTGTCCAAAACTTCAAGTGCACCTGAGTCTGCCCCTCCTCAAACTGTTGGCAGTAGTGGTGGCAGCAGAAAGGGAAAGAACCAGTTGTTGATCTTGATAGTGAAGATGACCCACTTGATGAAAATTAGGACACCGATAAGGAAGAAGACAGTAATAAATCCGAAGGAGATTAAGGTGTGGAGTATGAGCAAGATGATGTTGAGGAATTCAATTTTTCTGAAATTGAGGGTGAAGATTTTTGGGAAGACACCACCAGCAGGGATGAGGAGATAGACATAAATGATGTGAGAAGGGTAGAGATTACAGAAAGGTCTATATATGAAAACGTCGACACTTATAGGAAAGTTTTGACAGATTTTGCCATTCAAGAGGGAGTACAGATTATTAGACTTAAAAATGATAGGAAGAGGGTTACAGCCATCTATGCCAAAGATGGGTGTGAATGGTTAATCCATGCTTCTGTGTCACCAGATGGTGACACATTTATAGTGAGAAAATGTAATACTCACCATACTTGTAAAAGGGAGCAAACCAACAAAAATACCACTTCTATATGGATTGCAAAGAAGCTTCGTAATAGGTTGAAAGTAGATCCAGATATGAAGTCAGATGGCATGAAGGCTGCCCTAATGACAAAGTATGGTATTAAGCCTACAAATCAGCAACTATATAGGACAAAGTTGGTTGCCAAGGAGGAGAATTTGAGCAGTCATAAAAAGTCATATTCAAAACTGCCCAAATATGGCGAGATGGTACTAGAGAGGAACCCAGGGAGCATATACAAGTTACAATACGAGGAGGCACAACGACTCTGAAACCAATGTTTAAAAGGGTATTTGTCTGTTTTGATACTTGCAAGCAAGGATTCTTAAAGGAATGCAGGCCATTCATAGGCATTGATGGCTGTCATTTGAAAGGCAGTTATAAGGGAATTCTATTGGCAGCCACTTCAATGGATGCCAATAATGGCCTGTTTCCACTTGCATTTTTTATTGTGGAAAGTGAAAATCGAGACTCCTGGACATGGTTTCTGGCAGCACTCTCAGAGGCAATATCATGTGATATTGATGGGCATCATCTAACATTCATGTCAGACAAGCAGAAGGTAATGTAAATAATTCTGTTAAAGTTGTAGTTAAGTAGTATATCCTAAATGTTGCCTCTGATTTTCCTACCTTCTTTTTTGCTTATTGTATTGTCATAGGGATTATTTGAGGCAATTACTGATATTTTCCCAAATGCCAACCAAAGGCTGTGTTGTAGACATCTCTACAGCAACTTTCAGAAGAAATTTCCTTCACTCCTGTTGAGAAAACTATTCTGGATAACATGCAAGGCATATAATGCCATAGATTTTAACAGAGCAATGAATGAGTTAAAAGCAAATAAAAGGGAAGCATATGAATGGTTGATGAAAGACCCAGTGTCTGCATGGGCTAGACACGCATTTGACCACATGATTGTTAGTGACCATGTCACTAACAACATATCAGAGTGTTTCAATCAGTGGATACAACCCTCTAGAGGCAAACCTATACCGATTTTGATTGATGAAGTCGAATTAAGTTTATCAAGTAGGATGCATGATAGATATAAGAAGGGTTGTGATTTCAGTGGGAGGATATCACCTGCTATCATGAAAAAGTTGGTGTCTCGCTCAACAAACATCTAGGAATTGTCAAGTCATGTCTTGTGGACCAGATGAGTTTGAGATCGAGTGACGGCCATAGTAGGTATGTAGTGGACATGAAGAAGAAGAAGATGTGTGAGTATTCCGCATGGGAAGTGAGTGGGCTTCCATGTAAGCATGCTATAGCTGCAATCCTATTCCAG